>PVJI01001241.1:0-192628 GCA_004026765.1 Micronycteris hirsuta
AAAAATTAAGTTTAATTTTATAAAAAGATTTCATACAAGGTATATACACACACATCCAATAATTAAAGCATTTCACTATAGTGCGTATGCACATTAATGTTTCTACTTTAAAAATAATTTTGATAAATACGATGATGAAAATGCTGGTTTACAAATCCTGACCGGTATATTTACTCATTTCTGTATCTGTCTAATTGATACATACAATGTACGAAATGTCGTAGCTTTTGATACCTATGACCACACTACTTTCTAGGAAGTTTCACCCTGGACAGCGTTCATTATCTGTGGGGAGCAGAATAATGGACACCCCCTGCCGCCCCTGCAGAGGTTCCCTCCCTCATCCTGAAACCTGGGGGTATGTGACCACACAAGGCAAGGGGGTCTTGTGGGTGTGATTCAAGGTAAGACCCCGCGATGGGAGAGTCGCCTGAGTTGTCCGGGGGGCCCAATCTAATCGGGCAGGACATGAGGCAGAAAAAGAATGAATGTATGTTGTTTGAGCCGTTGATTTTGTGGTACCTTATAAGGACAGTAGTGGAAAACGAACACATTATCCTTTTAAGATATACAATGCTTTGTTAATAAAAATGTGGTCTTGAACCTAGGCAGCACTAGCCAGCAGTGACAGAATCCAGATGCAGGGTTCCCCGGGGGGCTTTAGCAGGCAGAAGGCAAGAGGCGGCATCTGGGGTTCAGACAGTCTGCGGATGTCGACTGGGGCGGCGGCTATGTGGAATGCAAACATGCGTAAAACTGGCTCCACTTTATTAAAGGAAAGTATCTCAATTAAAAAGTAAGGATTCGAAAAATGCCGGCCTCGGCTTGTTTCGACCCTTGTTTACTGGTGAGTATTTCATCTTCAAGGGCTTTTTCTCTCGTGCATCATCTGACTGTCTCCTTCGCTCAGGAGTCCTTATGGACTTAAAATTGACAACCACTACCTCTTTTACATTCCATTTGTTGAAAACACAGCGTCCTCTCTGAGCAGCACCAATGTTGCGGACCTTGAAATACACCCTGACGTCAGGATTTCCTCTGGCAAGAAAAAAGAACCGAAGCTGTGCCGGGGTGGTAGCTTTTTTAAGCCGCGGGGACTGTCCCCAACAGTTGCATCACATAGGACTGGCCCCCGATGTCCAGCCTGGGTTCTGGACTGAGTCTGCACGGACTTCCGAGTCCAGACGCCGCCCCACTGTCCCACGGGCTAACCCCAGGGTGCTGTGCTCCTCCGGTGATAGACTGAGCGCGTCTGGAAGCCAAAACAGGAGTAGCTGTAGAAGTCCTTGATGGGGACAACCAGTGGGGAGAAGATCCAAGGGATTCATGAGAAGCAGGAGTCCCCCCGGCTTGCCTGCTAAGTCGCAGTGGGTCCTAACCAGATCCCGTTAGGTCCCTCTGCCTCATCTGTAAACGCAAGGATGCATAAGGTCCGGGAGACGCACAGGTTGCAATGTGAGTGACCGCTGCAAAGAAAGTGTGCTCTTCTCTGGCACTTTGAGAAAGAGCGATGTGGTTCTTAATGGATATCCTCTGAGGGCACAGGGTCAGGGACGACCCCAGTGTTGTGACATGGGGGTCATTTCTGGGCCAAGAGATACCCCCACCCCACTCTCTTTTATTCGCCCGTGCTTATCTTCTTGAAACATTGAGGGCCTTAGGAATTGGCTGGGAAGAATTCCTTCCTGCATCTCTCATGGAGGCAGGATGCTGGTTAGTATCACGAAGGCCAGCTGCCAGATTTGGGATGCTTGGGTGTTTATTTCAACTCACCGTGCCTCGGTTTCCCTATCAGTAAAATGAGCGCGAATTCAATGAGTTAACACAGGAAAAGGGCATTGCCAGTGTGCTATTAGCATATGATGCGCACTTAATAAGTTGGCTGTCATGGGTATTGATAATGAGGGGCTGTAGTGATCAGGGGCTGCTAGGAAAAGACCTGGAGTGTGGACCACTGGACAGGTGTCCTTTGGCGGCTTTCATGCTTCTGGACAGAGATGTGTGGCAGAGACGGGCCACCAGGGAGGTCTCTGCTGCACCCGAGGAAGTGAAGGGGAGACCGAGATCCCCGAATGCTGACACGGACCAGAGACACAGACTGCTCTGGGCCCCAGAGACGCAGAGTGCTCTGGGCCCCAGAAGGAAGGGCAGGCGCGCAGGTCCCAGGTGTGAGAGATACTGAGAGGCACCACGGCCAAGTTCCGCAGGGAATTCAAAGACCACAGGTCCTTGGATGTCACAATTTTCCTCCTTTGGTTTTGGTTTTAATCAGGTTTGGAGAAATCTCAGTGTGAAAAAAGGAAATGAAACAGAGACTTGCCCAAGGTCTGCGGCTATTCTGTCCGATCCCCAGCAAGGCGGTCATCCTGCCTCCTCTCTCTCCCCTCCGGGGGACTTCTTAGTTAACAGCCATGGAAAGCATATACAACAAAATGCTTGGAATTTAGGAGACAGTGAGTGGTGAGACAGTGGTCTACACCAGGGATCCCCAACCCCCAGGCCACGACCGGAACTGCACAGCAGGAGGTGAGCTTGAATGTAATGCGCTTTTATCATCCTGAAACTACCCATCCCTTCCCCCCAGTCCGTGGAAAAATTGTCTTCCACAAAACCTGTCCCCGGTGCCAAAGAAGCTGGAGACCACCAGCAGTAACAGCGATAAGTCAGTTTTGGGAAAGAAGTGAGTCTCCTGCCGTGGAAGCCGGTCTCCATCTTCTTAGGTGATTCCCAGGGAATGCCAGGGCCCGGTGGAAGAATACCCTGGGAACCCTACGTCCTGGCTGCGTTTTGCCTTGCCCCAGAGCTAGTCAGCCATCACAACGTCCTGGAAACCGTGGAAAGACAGTGGTCACGCGGCTGGTCCGTGGTGAGCCCGGACTGAAGATGAGCAGTGACTCATGTCAGAGTTTAGCAGGTCATGACAAAGACGACCATGCAAGTTCAAGACACGGGGCAGAGAGCAAATGTGAGAATGCACGGGAAGCTCAGCGAGCGCCTCGTGCCGGGCCCCAGAGCAGGCTCTACCTCAGGTGCCCAGGGAAGCCTTCAGTGTCTCCCATCACCTTCAGACTGAACTCAGACTGTCCACCTTGACATTCAGCATCCTCCAAAATATGACTCCAAGCTTGCATTCCAAATTTTTGAAACTTTTCTCCTAATCTTGGACCAAATTCCAGACAGGGGAGATTTCTGTTTCTTGCCCGCTCTCCTCCTCTCCATCCTGAACTAACTTTGTAGAGCCATCTCTTCTTACCTCACCCCAATGGGGTCTTTTTCCCCTGAATTTTAGTTTATTTTATGTCCTGAAAAGTTAATATATACTTAAAACCTTATAAAAAAAAAACAGATATGTAAAGCCACTTACGGAGCCTCTGCATAAACATTTTCAGATTTTATTCCTGATATAACTTCAAATTATCCACATATACCTAACTGCTTGTGCAGACTGTTGCAAGCCACACTGATAATTTGAAAATAGGCACAAAACACTGAAAACAAAGAATCTTCCTCTTTTCCAGGAGAAAGCTTTTCTGTTACGTTATACAGTTTAAACATCCCTGGTGTCAATTCTGGATGAACCAGGCATGGAACGAGACTGGAAGCCACCCCAGTGTTTTAAGACAGATCCTGCTCACGTCTCTTCCTCAAGGAAAAGTGTCACCTGACCATCCAGTCTGCTGTTGGACAGTCTTCTTCGGAGGGCTCGGGTCGCGCCCTATCAGTATTTCTCAGGGCTGAGGATGGAGGGAGAAACTCCGGACGCTGTTGTGAGAGATCGGGAGGGAGATTTCCAGTGGGCAGGTGAGGAAAGGGGTGGCTGCGGGCTGGTGCTGGACAGGTGACCCTTGTCCGTGAGTCCCAGGAAGCTGACGCTGGGCACCGAAGTCCCAGTGCCAGAATGCCATCTGTCTGGAACCTGCACGGAGCCCAGTCAAAAGGACATTCTGTAGGAGCACAGCCCCCATCTCTTAAAATCATGGCGGTTTCGGTTCTGTCCCAGCCTCCCCTGTCCTCTGGCTGCTCTTCCTGTTTTTACGAGTTGCGATTCACTGTTTTCTAGGAAGCGGAGAGTTAGGAGGCCGGGAGGGAAGCCTTGCCTTTGGCAGGGGCACAAACAGGAATGCGGAAATGGGATCTGAAACCTGCAGAGTGGGCCCTGGGGAAGTTTCCAGGGATCAAGAAAGAAAACCAGCGGGCTAAGACTGAGCCCATTTTCCTCTCAGTCCCAAGACCAAAGCAGGGGAGACAGAAACAGCAGGCGCAGCTGTGACCACGAGCAGACACTTCACTTCCTTACTCTGACCTTTTCTTCTTCTTTCCTTTGGATGCAAACTGGCCTTCTGGGAGCGTCCTGACTCACGCACCGCCCTCTCCCTGGCAAGCCGAGTCCCTTAATCACTAAGCCCCCCATGACGATGGGGTTCTGGTCACCATCAGATAACCTTAGGGAAAAGCTTCGGGTCTGCTGACCAGAGACAGGGTTTCAGTCCAACTAACAATCAGCTCTGAGCCTCACTTGTGTTTCAGCTCTAGATCCAGAAAAGCAGACTAACTCCACCGCCCACAGACTTGCGAAACCACACAAAGCAAGGCCATGGCCAACATCAGGACCTGATGCAATGAACAACTATCCCTGGTTTAGGCCCAACCGATCAAGAAAACCGCAACGCCAACTCCACCATGATTTAATGGTTTTCCTCCAGTGTAACCCATTTCCTAGAAGCCATCTGGGAACCAAGTCTTTGAACATGAACTTGCCCGTGACTCTGGGCTTGGCAGTATTCCCTTAACAGACACATTTTTACTTGCTTTGCTACGAACTCTTGTTTGCGTTTGATTGGGCTTTGGTGCATAAAGGCAAACCGACCCCTTCGGTTCAGTAAAGCAGTTACATCCAGTTTAAGAGCATGAGATTCTCAGCGTTGCATGATCATAGTAGTTCCACTTTTTCTTCATTGAAACACCTCTGTAGAAGAGGGAAAAAGAAAGAAAACGGTGGTCATAAGAAAGAGGAGAGGATCCACAGTCTCTCCCATTTCCACCCTCTGGCAGTATCCTCACGAAGGGCTCAGAACCGGGGCTGGGACCCCAACCGGAGGCTCCACACACCTGACTAAGTCCTGCTGACTTCGTTAGGCCCAGGACAGTATTAAATTAGAACTTCGGCTGAACAAAGAACTCCAGGAATTCTAACATGATGAAGTTCTTTGATCTTAGCATCAGAGAAGGGCTGGGTGGCAGATGAGGAGTTTGGAATGCTGTGGTTTGTAAATCTTGGTTTAGCTGTCAAAGTGATTAGCCCAAGTGAGCTTGTAGCGGGAACCCCATCTGTCGATCAGCCAGGGAAAGTCGAGCATTCTGTGGGATGCAGAAGCAGGAGGGCCCTGTCCTTTACACCCTGGATTCCAGTTAAACTCCTCTCCCCCATAACTCACACACCCACGGTCTTGGGAATGATACTCATGGACAAGGTATGAACACAGCCCACTCATGGCTTCTACTGGCTAAGGACTGGTTCCCTCTACTGGACAGCTGGTGCAGAGGCGAGGAACTGCACCACCAGGGCACCGGAGAAAAAACCACAGCAAACATGTGTTTGGGATCCTTCCAGGGACATTTGTCCAGCTCTCCCTGCATTCTGCGTTCACCCCTGCCTCTGACTAGGCTCCCTCTCTCTGAGCCGACAGTTGTCATTGAAGACCGACTGGTGATGTGAAAATGTGGAGAAAGGCACAGGGGCTCTGCCCAGAGGGGACTGTGTAACAGGGCGAAGCCAGGGGGACCCCAAATAGGACTTTGTAGTGGGGTCTAGAACTCAGGGTGTCCAGGAAATATTTTAAAAATATGGGATGTCCTCACCCCTGCAGGTCTGAACTGGGGTATGGGACACATGGAGCAGAGCCATTGAGAGCTGTTTTGCATAGCAGCAGTTTTGCAAACAACCTCAGGCATGGGCATTTAATGTATCTATAAGTTTTAACTGGTTTCATGGATATGTTAAATAGCTGTGGCCATGCTGTGAGCCAGGGGATGGAAGTGACTTCCACCCAGGATGTAACTGGGAGGCAACTCCCCCTGGTTACAGCGCTTGCGTGAGAGCTTGGAGATGATTGGCTCCATGCCACGGGGCCACACCTGCCCAGACTTACTATGGCAGCCCAGTAAACCTGGAAGAATCCGGGAATGCTGGCAGGTGTAACTGATTGTGGGAGGAATTGGAAATTGGGTTGCAGAGGAAGATTGGCACTGGGATTCAAACGTAGGCGCAGCAGCCATGCTGGAGGGCTGGGATCACGTGGCTTTGGGGTGCTTCCTTTTGCCACATAGCTTAGGAAGCGGGAGAGACCTTGCTGGGAAGGAAACCGGTGAAAGGACTCTTGCTGGTGGGCCACGAGAAAGTGCCACATGGTTTTGGATTAACTGGAGATCACAGCGCAACACAGCTGATGGTGCCGAGAACCGAGGGGCTACCTGAGCCACAGACTTCTACTTCTTTTCCTGAGATATGGTACCCCGGACTGGGCAGAGGGAGAAGGAAAGACTGTGGGCATTTGTAGGTATTCTAAAGGACTTTAGTATTTTAACAAAGACGTTAAGTCATTACTCTAAGTCCATATAACTTTTAAAGTAAGAATTCCTTTCCTTTTCACCAATCTCTGGCATTGAGGGACGTCTTTCCCTGGCAGCGGTCAAGGAGAACCTAGTACGGAGGTGGGGACCCCCGGAGCACAAGGGAAGGGGTCCATTCGTTAATAGTATATCATTCGCCCCCACCCTGGGTCTGTTCTGTAACAACTGGACCCCTCTGTGCATGCCAGGTCAGTAGATCAAGGACCTTGGCCTTCAACCGATGCAGCCCTTCTTCTCTAGCATCTTCCTTCCTCGGGGCAAAGGCCTCTGTCTTGGGACTCGACAAAACGCCTGCGCTTGTGTCCCCGCGATAAAGGCCCCACGCTCACCAACTACAGGATGTAGGAGAGTGAGGGGTAAGAAGCGGCTGCTAGCCCAGCTGCCGTCTGCAGGGAGCGACGCTCTTTGGTGTCTTGCTCTCTTCTCTCTCGGTGACCTCCCAGCCGGCACTCTCCTAAAGCAGACTCAATTCTTGCCCTCTGTGGCCAAGACACAGTCTGGGGTCAGGAATGACTCTGCTGGGGGCAGGGAGTGAGTCCCCTGTGGTGGAAACAGATCTCCTGGCTTCCTACCTGGTCCCGGGGGGATAAGAGTGGCCAGTGACAGCTGGACCTGTGAATCCGGACTCCCGGCACAGCTGGATTCAGATTTCCTGAGACCACACAACTAAAGAAAGAGGTGAGTAGGGCCTGAGAAGTTGATGTATTCCACCCACTCCTTTCTCAGATAAAAGAAACTGAGGCCCCGGGACAGAAATAGAATCCTTAAGGCCACGCAGGGGGTAGAGGCCTCCGAGTCCCAGTGCCCGGGTGCCCTCACTGGCCCCCTGAACCTTCTGCTATGTTGTGCTCCCTTGTGCCCTGGGCCTCAGTTCTCCCTGCTGCAAAACAGAACCAGCTGGCACTTGCTACCAGCCCTTTCCAAAATTGCTTGTAGCTTCTGGGAAGAAATATTCCACAAACTCATTTGCATTGCAACCGGCAAGCAGTAAATATTCAATAAATAACAACGGTCGCCCTTGTTGAATTTGTTCTCCAAGCCAGAGACTGCAGAGGAGTTTACAGGTGTTACCTAATTTAATCCTCCTGACAAAGATCTGAGATAAGTGCTTTTATGATGCTCATTATAAAGATAAAAGAACTGAGGCTTAGAGAAGATAAATGCCTTCCTTGCACAGAACAAAGATCAAAGCTTGTAAAGTGTGAACTGCCTCTCTGTGCAAACTTGCTTTTTAACTACACCCACGCCTTTGTTACAGTGCTAGTCGCCCATTATTTTACGTAATCCTCTAGTGCCAGGCAGCTTTATCTCCACTTTAGCAGGGAGACTAAGTAATTTGCCCAAGGATACACAGCCAGCCCAGGGCAAACCAGATGGGGAGGTGGAGTAGAGTCTCCTGGCCCCAGGCCCGTGCTGACACCGTGAACTTTGGGGAAGACGGCTGAGGATCTGTGCTTGTGGACATGTCCCTGGTGATTTTAATGCATAGCCAATTAGAAGCCATACAGCTGGTCTCAGAACCCATCTGATGGTTAGGTCAACCAAAGTCCAGTGAGAAAACGTGAGTTTCTATCAATGACCTTACATGCTAGTTGCAGAACAAGCCAGGGCTCAGAGACTAGGCCTCAGGCCCAGGCCTGCACCCTTCTAGTGGATTCTGCCTGGAGCCCCATCCATGGTCAGGGCCAAGGCAGTCATTCCCCCAGCTTCAGCCACGTGGGTGGCCAAAGGCCTCCACAAACTGCCTTTCTGGGAATTGCCCTTGGCTATAGGGAGTTTGCTCCTTTAAGGTCTTACCCCGTTTTCTGGGGACAGCCTCCGTCCAATGATTGTTCCCTTCTCCCAGTTTGGGGCAATTTAGAGGGGACACCCCGGCTCCGCCACACTCTCTAAGCTTAGGCTGTGGGAAAACTGGGACATCCCCTCCAAAGTGGGAACGAACGGTGGCATCTCTTGCCTCCCACCATTTACCAGGAGGGGCTGTGCCTGGTGGTCAGCACCTACACTCAGGAAGGCTGCGTGCTGACCACATGCACACTCAAAGGGCTGTGGGCATGACTGGGCACTGGGCGTGGGCGGGTTCTGCAGCAAGTCCAGGGCTCAGGCAAGTGACCCTGCAGCTTGCGCCATCTGACCGGCTGACCTGACAGTGCAGGAGAGGTTAGCAGTGCTGGGAGAAGAAGCCGGTCATGCAGCCTACGGCTCAGTAGGCGAATCACAACATAGGTTCCTGGGGCTCTGAAGCAACGCCCTGTCATTTAAGCGGGAGAATGTACGCCCTTTGATCTCAAGTTCCTGGAGTGTTGCTGGGCGTTTGCAGAGACAAAGAGCCTGGCCATGGGAATTCCAGTGGCTCTGCAGCCACAATTGCCCGTGATAAGCTGGGCTCAGTCAAGTTCACTGAGCTACGATGCCAGGCAGGCCCTGCAGCAGCCCATTAGGAAAGGAAAGTCGTGCATCGGGGCTGGGCACAAGCAGGGCTGGAGGCACAGGATGCCAACCAGGCAGGCCACAAGGACCCCCAAGCTGTCACAGTGCTGTGCTTCCCCTCAGTTCATACCCATGGGGACCAGAGCAGTCACAGGACCAGCTGAGCTGGGTTCACAGATGGTCCGGGTCAGCATGCTGATGCGAGCCAGACACAACGGCAGCTGTCCTACAGCTCCAGCCAGGGTTGGCCTTCAAAGGCGGAGGTGAGGGGGACCAGAGCTTTGGGCAGTCACTGGCCGTGCACTTGTGCAGAAGAAGAGATGGGCCTGAGGTCAGAACATGTGTTGATTGCTGTGCACGGTCTGGATGGCTGGTCAGGAAGGAGAAAGGGCAGAAATCTGGGGGAAAGGAGTCTGGGAGGGCAGCCTGTGATGGACCTACGGAGCAAGGCACAGCATGTGAAGACCATTGTTTGATGTCCATCAGCGAACTTGGAGAGCACAAGAGGCACTGAATGACCAAGCAGACAGAATAAATGTAGCCAGTTGACCTTGGCCACCATGGTGCTGGACAGTGAACTTGGGAACAGAGTGGCCCTGGTAGCAGGGGTTCAGGCCACACATGGGCCCCACAGCATAAGGTTCCGCTCACCAAGCCCGATGAGCTGAATTTCCTCTGCTAGCAGCAAAGGCCAGCGCTGAGTCCCTGCTATAACGTTACCCTTCAAAAAGACTGACCAGCTATTTGGTGGCAAATACACATTTGATCACGTTGCAGCTCGTCTAGTCGGAAAAGCACAGTGATTGGTGTGGACTGGAAGGGACGCATTTTCCAGGCAGGAGTTGGCCATTTGGGGGCCCAGCGCCTCAGCCGGCACCACTCCCTGAGGGGCTCTCCGTCGGTATGTCACAGCGCACGGCTGCAGACTAAGGGACAGGCAGGGTGTCCAGCCTTTTGGTGTCTCTGGGCCACACTGGAAGAAGAAGAGCTGTCTTGGGCCACATATTAGCTACACAAACACTAAGGAAAACTGATGAGCTAAATAAAGTTTTAAGTAAATTTACGATTTTGTGTTGGGCCACATTCATAGCCGTCCTGGGCCACATGCGGCCTGCGGGCTGTGGGTCAGACTCCCCTGCTTACGGCAAATGAAGTCAGCACTGGGCAAGTGACCGTGGGATCTGCTGACCCTTCCAAGTAACCACATCATCTGGAGCGCTCGGCCTGACAGAATGAAACGGCCTGTTGAAGGCACAACTGAGGCACCAGCTTGGAAAAAATATCCTGCAAGGATGGAGTGCTGTCCTCCAGGATTCACTCTGCATCTCAAATCGACCATCATACGATGCCGTGTCTCCATTCGGTGGATGTATGGACCCAGTTATCAAGAGGTAGAAGTAGGAGTCACCCCACTAACCATCACTCCCAGCAACCCCATTGGGGGAATTTGCATTTCCTGTCCCCACAACTCAGGTCTCTGTGGGTTTGGAAGTCCTGGTTCCTAGAGGAAGAATGCTTCCATTAGGGTTTCTAGCAAGAGTTTTATTATACCTCAAGCTATGGTTATACTTTGTCTGAATAGACTTGCAGACTAAGAGACTCACTGCCCTGGTGGCAGGTAACTGGCCCTGGCCATCAGAAAGAGGTGGAACCAATTTCACTCAATGAGGCAGAGAGCATGTTTGTCTTCTGTGGTCCATTCAGACGTCTCTTGGTATTTGGTCACCCAGCTTTGATGGCAAATGGACAGGAGTAGCAGCTACAGCCTGAGAAGAGCATGGGATGAGGGTCTGTGTCAGCCCTGAAGACAAGCCACCCAGACCAGCGGAGATGGTGGCCGAGAGTGAGGGACGCCTAGAACGAGTGCTGGAGGAGGGAGTGATAAGCGTCTAAGATTCTGATTCCGATTTCAATGTGTGTGGGGGCGTTTTCCCCACATTCAAGCAATTCTGTCATGTTAGTTAGGTGTCAATTCCAACGCTATTTACCTAGAGATGCCACAGGTTAAGGGCTCAGTTCTCCAAGGCTCTCCCCCCCACCAAACACATACTTCAGATGCCAGTCGCAAATTCAGGTTGTCATCTGTGTTTCTAACTGGTGGTTTCAATGATCCTCTTTGGGTTTGATCAGTTTGCTAGAGTGGCTCACAGAACTCAGAAAAAAATATACTTGCTATGTTACTGGCTTATTATAAAGAAAGGTAGCTCAGGAACAGCCGGGTAGAAGAGACGCATAGGCAAGGTATGGGGAAAGGATGCAAAGCTCACATGTCCATTTGGTGTGTACCACTGTCCTCAAATCTCCACAGGTTGACCAGCCCTGAAGATCTCCGAACCCTGTCTTCTTTAGTTTTTTTATGGAGGCTTCATTACCTAGTCATGACTGATCAAATCATTAGCCGTTGGTGACTGAACCAACCTCCAGCCCCTCTCCCCTCCCTGGAGTCTGGGAGTGGGACCAAAATTTCCAGTTTCCTGTCACATATTTGGCTCCACTGGCAACCAGCCCCCATCCTTAGGTGAGGTTCAAAATTACCTCATTAACATAAAATAGGCACCTTTATTACTCCCATCACAGGAAATTCCCAGGGTTTTAGGGGAGCTCTGTGCCAAGAATGGAGTTGAAGACCAAATATATATTTCTTATTATAAGTCGTGTGAACCCGGACAAGAAAAGACACCTACTAAGAAGGGCTCCTGGGGGCTCACTGGGCTCAAATTTTAAAAAACAGAGCCTAGCAGCCATTTCTGCACAGAAGCCTCGCACGCACACCGCACTTCACAGAGAAGCTGGCACTGGTCTGCCTAACTTCGCACTGAACTGCTCGCCTGCACCGTGTTTCTGCCCTCCGGGCCTGCCCTTATTAAGGAGTTCCTGGAATCTTATTTCAACCATTAGGACTGAGGCTTTCCCCATCCAGTTGGAGCTGTGCAGATCCGGCCAATCAGAATAGCTCCATTCTGACTAGTCAGGACAGAGCCTTTTGGACCAATCAAACCATGAAGATGTGGAGTCCTCATTTGCATGAGGACAGACCAATCAGGGACCAGGAACGGGACTTCTGTCCATATAAGCCAGAGCTTTTCTGGCTGGGAGCGCAGGTTCCTTTTCCACTGAAGAATGAGGACTGTGGCTCCCTGGCTGAGCTGAGACACTGAGGTGACTGGACAGAGCACAGCAAAGCTGACCATCCAAGAGCAGAGCAGTACAGCGCAGTGCAGAGCTGTCTAGCCCCGCCCCAGAGCTGCTCTACCTCCAACTGTATCACCCTAGAGCTCTTTTGCACTGAATGAAGTTTCTTTCTTCACCGCTCCCCAAACTGGGGATTCTTGTTGGCATTGAACTGGCACCAATGACCATAGGTTGACAATCACAATGTCACAGTCTAAAGACCAGTCACAGCAGTGGAGGGGGGTTAGTTCACCCCAATAACATTCCTTTTGCAAGTTTCCTGAGAAAAAGAGGCTCATGAGAGTCTTGGAAGAGTTTTCTAGATTAGATAAGCAAGGGAATTGGAGCAGCAGAAGGGATGGGCCCTGATTCCCTGGCCTGCTTCACATATTCTCCCTTCCCAGGACTGGCGTGCTCCTTCCGCAGCTGCCAAGTTCTCAGTGGAGTTTCCTCTGTGGGGCCTGCCCTGGGCTGGGGACAGCTGCCTTGCCCAGAGCCCTGCCCTTTGCAGGGATCAGCCGGTGCCCGTGATGGGTTGAGGTGGTGGCATAAAAGCCTGGGCCCTTGCCCCTGTTGGGGTTGCCCCTGTTGGGGTTGTCCCAGTTCTAAAGCTCCCTGAGGAACTGCTTGGTCTTGCATACTCTGCAGTGCACTTTGTACAACCATTTTCATCTGAGAGTTTGCTTCCAGGGTGGTGATGTCTCGGGTTCCTCGTTGGGATCTGTGTGCTATTGTTACCATTGGTCTTTAGTTAGGAAAGGAGAGCCAAGGGAACTGGACATTGAGCTTAACAAAGCACACAGCAGGAGCCTGTTTCCTTCACCAGGAAGCTACAGCTGTTCACATTGGAGGGGACCCCAGCATTGTGCTCCGCCAAGGAGGTTAACTCTCATCCCTTCCCCCCTCCAGGACCCGACTGCCAGGTGGGAGCAGGGGAAGGCAGGCATAGGCACAGTAGGAGTCACAAGGGCACAGGGGGCGGTGCTTGACCAAAGAGGCCTATCAGTCTAGCCGAGGGAAAGAAGGGATTGATTGGGAGGTAAACCTTATCCAAAGCCTGCAAAAGCTTGGGAAATTGTCCAGTCATTTTGAAAAGGCACGTGGTCCATCCAAGCCCAAGCTCATAGAATCCCGGAGGAGCAGAGAAGCTCTCTCTCTCTGGCTCAGGGCCTGCACTTATCACGTGCGCTCCCATGCTCTCTCTTCATGGCCATGTGGCCTTAGCAGCTGTGTGGTTAGCAGCAACATGGACTCTGCCACCAGAGCAGCCAGGAGCTAGCTAAGCTACCTGAATGGGGACTGAGGTTGCTTAGCAGTCACCTATGGGCTCCAAATACTAAGCTTTATTATGAGTCAGAAACTCTGGACGTTACACTGGCTTTTGCATTGGCCTTGCTGAGGACACAATTGGACTTTCTCCACGGCAAGGTGGATGGACATGGGGCACTGGGAAGTCAGGAAGGGAACCCCCCTCCATTTTACATCATCGATAAACCATACCACAGGGCCCCATCCTCCCGTGTGGGTCTCAGGAAATTCCTTTTCTCTAGACACTGCAAGAACTTGTCTGCCACCGATGGCGCTATCAGAAGGCTCCCACATCTTCCCTGCTCTGTGCCCACAGTTGTAGACTCCAGGGGCAGGGGATGCCGTGCCCACTTGGAGGTGAATTGGGATAGGGATCCCCGGAAGGAAAAGAGAGAGAGCTTATGTGTGGCATGTGAGAACACGGGCCCTCTCCTGAACTGCAGCTCCCTCGCCCATCTTGTGGGAATTTGATGAAGGCCTCCTGTAAGTGGGCAGTGGGTCAGACCTTGGGAGCCTGGCCAGCTCCTTGGTCAAGAAATGGCTGAACAGAAACTGCTTCCCTGTCTGAGCCCAGACTGTGAACAACTGCAGAGAAAGGGATAGCGCTTTCCCACCTCACACAGTGTGTGTGAACACATTTCCCCTACCCCGTCTGCCCAGTTTGCTCTGTTTTCTGTATTCTGTATAACCCCGTGCTGGGAAACGCTGTGTTGTGGAAAATGTCACTGGTCGGCCACCACCGGGGTGCACAAGTCCTAATAAACCCATGCCTTTCACAGCCAGGCCGCCGGGTCATTTCTTTGGAATCAGCAAGCAATCCACTGAGGTTTTCTCAACCCCAGCTCTTGGCACAACAATGGGCTTATGGGCCAGATTCCAGAGAAATTCCAACAGAGTGGACATCTGGTGAAGCTGGGGTGGGAGGACATGCTAATGTGGTTAGGGAAATCCCAGTTTAAAAAAGGGGCTCCATGGGAGGTGGGGGAGGAGAGGAAATCTGAGGTGGCAACCTTGACTGATAGTTGGGGACCATGAGTGAGCTTGGGGATGCCCCCGAAAGCACCAGCAGGAGTACTTTCTGTCCTGGAACCAGTGGCATGGGAGCTGCGGCTGGCAAAACAAAAGGAAAATTATAAAAATGAGTCTTTTCAGCACCCTAAATCCTCCTCCCAGAGGCCCAGAGGCTGCAGCCCCTGGCACAAGAGGTGAGTAGTTGTCACCCCGAGCCCCTGTGCCGGCTGCCAGAGCAGCACGGGTGCAGGCCTCACCTCGGGGTGAAGGAAGCAGACGCCCCTTTCCAAGCCTGAGCCTCCCGCGCTTCCTCTGGCTTCCTTCGAAGTTGTCCGGGGCTCGAGGGAGTTGAACAGCCCACTTCTGACCTCACAGAAGGAATGCAATCGTCACCGAGAATCCAAACGGGTGATTTAAGTTTACTTAATATATCTGAAAGTTATTGACGTAAACACATACTTGTTTTGCCTGGGTTTACAAAAATAAGTTCATGTTATTTATCTCTATTGCAAAATGTGTCAAGAAAAAGGCTTGAGTAACAATGAACTTTAAAGTCTTATAGCGCTGTTAAGGACTAACAGAGATATGACTACAATGAAGGGTTTTTGATGAAACTTTACAGTAATAATGATATCTCTAGATATTTTAGAATACCAAGATGTTCAAACATTAATTGATCTAAGTTCACCTACTTTTGCCTTCTTATTACAGAGGGGCTAGAAAATAAATTTGGATCTGTTAATGACTGTATCTTATACTTTATTTGAATTATGTCTCTTGAAAATGTGAGCGTATTTGCCAATAAAAGAACCTGTTTCTAGAAGTTATAAAATATATTCATAAATTTGCCAATTTAAAGCATACTAATTACTTAACTTTTGGTTGTCACTAAAAGTCTGGGTTTCTAAGAGTTAAGAACTCTAACTAAGTTGGAAAAAGTATACAATTTTGGTACTAGGAGGTGTAAATCATGGTGATATATGGTTAAGGAAATAAAAAAATAGTAGGCTGTTCTAAAGGTGGCTATTCCCGAATGCATCCGAGAAGAGGTCCAGCTGGAAAGGGACGTGATGCTGACCTCTCTCTCTCTCCAGAGTGTACAAGAGCGTGTCTGCCGGTGGGAGCACACCCAGAGGCACAAGGATGGACAACAGACCCCAACGAAATATACGGGCCTGGGCTGTCTGTCAAGTCCCTGGGTGTAACCCGGTCTGGTAGGACAAGAATGTTACCCAGTGCAAGCCTGCCCCCAAACCGCTACGCGGGAAAGGCTGTGAGCATTCGCTGGGCTACCGGGCTGTCGGAGGGCTTTTCTTCCTCTTTCGGCGCAGATACTGAGACTTCGCGTGTATGCAGACTCTGGTAAGGAAAGGACAACATCAGCAGGAGCAGCGTCAGCAGGCTTTTGAGGAAGCAAACCAAGCAGTTAGACAGGTACCGGCGTTTGGTGTCTGTGCTCTGTCTCCCTGGAGCACTGGATGTCCGTGCGACCCGGGAGGGGCCATCACAGGGACTCTGGCCATGGATGGGATGCTCCGCACTCCAGTAGGATTTTGGTTACAGGTATGGAAAGGGGGCGAAGGAGGATGTGGTCTGATAGAGAAACAGCTCCAGGGTACCCCCCAAGCCTGCAAGCAGCAGAGCCTCTATCACGGGGGGCCCTGGGGGAACAGGCGCTGCATGACGTACCCCATCCTCTGAGCCCGGCACAGCGCCCACACAAACCGCAGTGAGATGCAGCGTGTATCTGCCACAGAGACCGTCCGCGCAGCATCCTCTCCTGGCCAGGAGCTGCAGACGGTGCTGGGGCCAGTCACCTTGGTGTCAGAAGGAGATGCTGAGAAGACACTTAAGGAAGAGCCTATCGGCCCCTCGGCGGTGAAAGCCGGTATGGTTCCCAGACCACCCGATCCGTGGCATGCTGGTGGCTCAGGCAAAGGGCAGCCCCCTAAATGACATGCTCAGCACCGGCCTGTCAGCAACAGACCCTATGGGGATGAGCCACGTGAGCTGACGTATAGACGGTGTATAGACTCAGGAGGTGACACAATATCATGTCTCAGGACAACAGCTGTGAAAATGTCCAGGGAGTGAAGAGGCAGATGCACTTGCTGGCATTCGATGGCCAGAAGAGGACCCAGCAGAAGACCTGGCTGCATGGCCACCCCGGAAAATGAAACGTGCATTGCAGAAAACCCTGTGGGCAGCAGCTAGAGCCCGGGGCTCCTGATGAAAATGACTGACAGTGTTACAGTTGTCAACAGTGTTCTGTGTGGGGGGCGGGGGGGTGGCAGGCAACGGCGGGACATTAGGGGCAACACGGGGCAGGAAGCCACAACACGGAATGGCGACTGCACCTCCCTGACGATCCACAGGAGCTGGACTGACAGAACGTTGCAACGGACTGTGGAAAGATGCCTTGAAGACCGAGGGCGGTTGGTACAGGGACGGACCTCAAGACTCCCTGACAAGCCGTGACCAGACAGACCTGCAGCATTCCAGACGCCACCGCAGATGTGGGCATCAGCACTCCTGGGCGTGCAGGTGCAAGCGACGGGGACTGAGATAAGACCGTCTTGGGGAGCGGGGGGTACCCTGGTGTGGCCAGTACCCTGGGACATACACCCTGGAGCCAGTGCACTGCCTGGCCCTGGGAAATCGAACTGGTACCCACTGGTGCACTCTCTGAGCTTCACGCAGGGACGGTCTCGCCCAGGGGCTTCCACAACCCCACAACTGGTAAGTGGCCAGCTGCTGTTCAAGCAAAAAACCCTGGGAGACTTATGGGGTCAGTACCTTAATCATTTCCCCTCTGGCAGATTCGTTCTCCTCCCGTGGCCAGCATCCTAGGCCTGGGACAGGTTGCTGGACGAAAGGTGTGGTATAGAAGGCCAGGGAGACCACCCAAACAAGCCACTGTCCCTTCGCGGGGCAGAGCAGTGGCCTGTGTGCTCACTGCCCTCCGGTGCTGACGGGCCTGTGTCAGCGCCTACCAAACACTCGCCTCGTTCTCCTTCGCTCAGCGCAGGCTGACGGCTTAGCTCTGGAGACGGGCTGCTGAGGCGGCTCTCGGCCCAGCGTTTCAGAATGACGGGGTGTTCAGAGGTACCTCTCTGCTACTGCCGGTCGGCCTTGGAAAACAAAGGCATCAACCTAACGACCTAACAGAATGATCTTATTCCAGTGTGGTTTGGAAAGTCGTCTTGGGACTGGCGATCAGCTTTATTAATGTGCACAAGCCTGCCGTTCCTTCGCTGCATGTTATATTATCCGGTAGCGTATGGATACAATGTCTCACCCGTCCTTCCTGCTCCCCAGGATACATGCAGAAGATGCAAGGACGGACTGTATGGGAGCGGACAAGGAAGGTCCCCACGTTGGCGTGGAGAGTATGGTATGTAAGAATGTGGGCTCCTTCTCAAGCTCCAAGTCCCCCTCCCACCCCGTTGGGAATATGTTGACGCCCATCTGCAAGTGGACTGCAGGACAGAGCTTGGGAGCCTGGCCAGCTCCTCAGTCAAGAATTGGCCAAACAGAACTGCACCCGGATGTGAGCTGGGACTGTAAACAACCGCAGAGAAACCGCGAGCAAACACGTTTCCATCTCACACCGCTGGTGCACAGACACGTCCCCACCCCACTCCCTCCGCTCTTGCCCGGTTCAGTCTGCTTTCTGTGCTCTGTGTGACCTTGTGCCAGGAAAGCCTGGACCACCACCGGTGCACGTGTAAGTCCCAATGAACCCCAGTCTTTCACAGCCAGTCCCTGCGGCTAGTTCTTTGCAATTGACAAGCCACAGGCGGAGGTTTTCTGGGACCTCGGTGTTTGCATAACCAGGGCTGAAGTCCCCTGGGCTGCAGGAGGGACAGGCAAGCTTGTCGGACCTGGAGTGGGGTCCAGCGATTGATCTGAATGGAGGCCATTCTGTAGTAGCCGCTGCAAGGTGTCTGACGTCTCCTGGGGCCCCTGCTTCTACCTGAGGCTCTCACAGAGAAGCTTCTAGAAGGCTCTGTCTGAGATACAGTAAGCATGCAGTTACCTCGGCATCTGTCTGATGCGGGAGTATGAATACAGAGCCCTTGCCCAGACTTCCCTGCCCTGGTGGACAAAGTTAATGATGTTCTCCGAGAGAAAGTGCCAGGAATCTTGTGGGGTCACCCGTTAGATTCCTCACTTTCTTCCCTGAAACATTATTGTCCTCCTATTATAAGTGGGATCACAGGTCCAAAGGAACTGAGTGAGAGAGACTTGATTTCGGGGGACAATGGAAGTCACCTGTCCCCCAGGGCAGTGCTATTTCTAGTGCTTCACATGCATTGCCTGTGCTGAGACTGCCGCATGTAGGAGACCCGTGGGGCCTGGGCGTGAATGGTGTCCCTGGAGCTGCACAACGCAGTGACCCTGCTGGGCAGAGCACGATGCAGTGGGCAGTCGACCCTCTAGACTGGCAGCCTAGGGTGGCCACGTGGAGTTACACTGGCAGGACACCTGTGATCTTTTCTACCCTTGGGGACCTAGGGGGTCCCACGCTGATAGAAATGCAGGCAGGTTTCGTATGCTGCAGAGGAGCCCTGATCTGAGCTGCTTATACAGAAAGTGGGGCCTTGTCCATTCGGTTGGAAGCGTTTGAGCTTGGAAGGCGAGAGCGTCAGGGGAAGGGTGAGGAAGGGAAGTGCGTTTGCTTAGTTGCAGCTTGGCGGTGCTGTGAAGGTTTCTGTGTTACCAGTCCTGCTTCTCCTCCCACATCTTTCAGCATTTTACTTCACCCAGTCCCTTTCTTCTTGCAACTGCCTCCCCCCTCCCCAGGCACCACTGCGGGGTTCCATGTCTCCCTCACGTCTTGCTGGCACGTTGCAATAGCGTGCTAACTGCTCTTCCCTGTCCCTCCCACCCAGCCCTTGGCCACAAGGTTGCTGTTCCTGCAGCGTGGACTATCCCTCTGGCCATGGCATGCCCCCGCCCCACCGAATCAAACCGTCCAATGCCTGTTAGTACTCGGGTGGCCACGTGCTCCAGTTTGCCTGGGACACTGTTAATTTGTATCTGTTGTCCCGGCATAATTATTAATGGTGCCTCCTCTTACTCTCAGAAGTCCTCATCTGGGTGATAAAAAGGACATGGTTGTGTTACTTATTACTCTCTGATTGGAGCACAAACTCCCCATCTTCCCGGACTGATCTCAACTACCATCCCCAAATCTCCCCCCCCATTTCATTTAGACCCTGTCACCTGTCCAACGGGCTGCCAGCCAACTTGGAAAACACACTGTAATCATCTCTACTTATAGGCATTCTCTCCAGCCACGCCTCGTTCCTTCCACCTAGCCGGAGGCCTCCCTAAAAGGGCCAGTGCACTTGTCCCTCCGTCAAGACCTCGTTGAAGTTCCAGGCTTATGCCTCTTTAAGTGCCTACAAAGCCTTAGTCTGAATGAACGTCTCATCAACGGTCATCCAGCCCTTCTGATTGGTCTGTGTATCTGGGCTGGAGGACAGGCAGAGCAGGGAGGACCAGCACAGGCGGCCTCTGTGGGTCCCGGGGGGAGACTCTGGTCAAGCGTGAGGCTGGCCAGGAGAAAAACGGTGGGAAGAATCCCGCTGGGTAATTTGAGAGCTGGGAAACTTGAGGGCTGGGAGACCAATCTTGGGGACCAGAATCAGAAGAATAGAAAAGATGTGTCTGATCCTGTCACTTTTACCCTAAATCGGGTGGAAGGCCAGCCACGCCAGAAGGGCATGTCTCAGAAACACAGTTCCCACCCCCTCATAACTATACCTGTTACCCCTACTTCTACCTTTCTGCCCCCTGGCTCCATGTGGGTTCCCCACAAAAATACAGCTGCTGACAGTGATACAACATATATTTTAGGTGTTTATTTCCATTTAACAGTACCAGTCACACCATTGGTTCATAAGAGCAATGTCTTCTTAAAAACACAAGACATTTCCATATCTTTGCCAGGACCCCTTCCAAGATTCCAGGGAGGTGAGGAGGACATTACTTCAAAGAAACAAAGTACCATTACTTTGCAGGGATTAAATTGAGATTCACAGGGAGGAAGGGACCAAAGCTTTACATTAAAAAAAAAAAAGTGGTATCCATGACAGGAAAGTTTAAACACATCAATAACTTAAATGCAATATTGTTTAATTATTAAATAAAAGCATTCCTTTTGTAAGGATAATGAGATTGTTTCAGAATGCATCTTACAAAGACCAGAGGAAAGGAATCAAGCATTTCTCAAGCTCTGGTTCGGTATGAAAAAGGTGAGCATTTACGGCTTTGGGGGTTGGGACTTCTTGTCCAGGTACTTCATGGCCTGCTGGACCCACTTGTCCTTGGGGTCAGCACAGACCTCCTTGGCCTGTTTGGTCTTGAAGCTGTGGGAGAGACGGGAAGCCATGAGAAGCATGCCTGTGCAAATCATGTCCATTTCACCCCCAAACTTCCAGGACCATCTGCCATGGGGTGAAGAGGTTGCTGTGGGTGAGGAGGAAGGGGACAGAGGCAGGATGGGACTCTGGGGTTAGCTGCTGCTCTTGATGGCCCAGTCAGGCCGTGCTTGCTCCTGGCTCAGAGGAACTGGCCTGACCCTGACCCGCTTGCAGACTAAGAGCTGAGGGTGAAAATGTCCTGCAGTGGAAATGCACGGACTGGATGATGGAGGTCGAACTCTCTGAGCCTGTGACCCCAAGTAATTCTGGCACCATTCTTGATCTCTGTCCCCCCAAAAACGAAGTTTGGGGCTGGGAGAGGGGGAGCTTTGTCTACTTACATTACAGCTTTCCGGGGACACCTGCTGTCAGTGAGTCTTCTGTAGCTCTCCAGTCTCCGAACGGGGATGCTCTTATTGGCCATGTTGATGCAGCAGACGGTTGCACCAATAACTGCATTTTGGGCAGGAAATGAAAAAAAGGATGAGCTGTGAGTAATATGCAGATATTTTAAAGCATGCCATTGTAAGGAGAGGAGGAAATTTAGGAGAAGGCAAGAAAATATAAGAGAGGGAGGTAGAATTCATCTGGTCTGAGACCCTGCACTTCTGCCCTTGATTTGGGGTCCCCAGCTGAACAGTGGGGACCCATCACCACTGGCAAAAGTATAGAAAAAACAGGGTCAGTTCAATGAGCTCTACCTCTGTTATTACAGAGCCGCGTGGCTAACTGAGAGTCATCGCGCTGTTCACCAAACATCCTTCTTTCTCTGCTTTCTGGGTGCACAGCCGACTGGAACTACAAGACCGGCCGCTTTTGGTGGGTCGGAACCAGGAATTAGTTTTGACCCAGACATGAGAAGCCAGAGTGACCAGCAGCGTTTCTGAGCCAGAGCTACCCGTTTCCAGTACAAGAACTTCAAGAACTTTCTCTCCCTTTATCACGGTAAGCGGCGATTCTCCCTGGGGTGGTTGCTGCATCAGCCTAGAATCCTGAGCATGCGGGCAGAAGGTCGAGCCAAACAGCACAGACGTGGAGTGTGAGTGAGACGTGCGAGTTGCCGGTCATTCGGAGTGACGAGTGACCACAGCATGCACGGTCTATTTGTACTGACCGCATGCAGTAAATCTGAGGCATCAGGGGATGAAAATGTGAGTTATGATAGAAACACCCAGATTTTTTTTTTCCAAACAGAGTCAAAATGTCAACTCAAGAGATTCCATGGCACCTCATTCCCTGCCTCTAACCACCGTTTCTGAGCACTGTCTCAGAATCCAGTAAAAATTCTGGGCCTCCCGCCAAGCACTTTCCCGCCCACAGCACTGCCCCAAATGCCCACGGTGCCCACGGTAAGGGGGGCCTTCTTTTGTGTGCCGCACCTCCAAACACCGCAAAGGCAGCCCGGTCATGGATCTGCTTTCATCTCTCTCAACACCCGCGTCAGGGAAGAAGGTGGGGACCAGCCTGGGGTTCTAGTTCTAGGTCTCCCCCTGACTGTGAGGTTGGGAACTTCTTGCTCACGCATGGGGCCCGGTGTGATGGTTTTGGAGGTGGTCAGCTCTCCTACGGGGAGACAGGGGCTTACCTGAATGACCGAGCACCTGGGGGCTGAGGGCGACCACCGTGAGCAGCAGGCACAGCAGGACTGCGGAGACCTTCATGCTGGAGGGTGTGGATGTGCGTTTCGGCGTGGGAGCTGCTGGTGTTGGTGCTGGTCTCAGCCTCTCGGCTCCAGCAACTGCTCTGGCTGCCTTTTAAAGACAGCAGAGAGAGTGGGAGCTTCCAGGGAAGCCTCTGCCTTTGCCAGGTCAGAGTCCAGTCACGGGGGGAGGTCCTACACTGATAGCTTCCACGCCCAAGCAAGTTAACAGTGCTTAACGTGGGCAGAGTAAGGGCAAGGCATTGGGCATGTTACCACCCCGTCTTGGGGTTCAAAATCAGGACGAAAGGGAGCTTGGAGCAAGGAAAGTAATCTGAGAGGGTTGTGCTTCAATGCTGTCCTGACGTGAATCATCTGTAGTGGGGAAAGAAACAAAGGAACCGAGGGCAGGAAGCGATGAGGAGATCTAAGAACCTCCCCTGGCCCCTGTGTTCACACGGGGGTCTGCAGGATGTGGGAGGTCGGGAAGGGGCCCTCAAACTTCTGCAAGGCTCCCACCAGAGGCAGAGAGACCCCAGCAGCTCCGAACACTGCCAGCTCTCTGGGGACCCAGGGATGGTAGCACAGGAGAACCTCACCCCCGTTATTCAGTCTAGTGGCAGAATCTCAGTGCCCTGGGATGTTCGTGTCCAAGGACATTAGAACTGGGTAGCTCCTGACTGACCTTGGCCTTCTGTTCATTTCCCCGCAGCTTCATTGAGGACCAATGGGTGAATAAAGGTGGCATACATTTAAGGTGGGCAATGCGATGGGTTGATGTACATACGCTTGTGTAATGATTGCTGCAGTCAAGTAAAGTCACACGTCCGTCCCCCCCACCTCCCATATTTTACCCACCCCCGCCCTTTTTTGGTGTGGTGAGAACACTTAAGACCTAGTCTCTTAGCAAAATTCAGCTGTATGACATAGTCACCAAATGGTACATTCGATTTCAAGAACTTAGTCATCTTAAGCTGCATCTTCAAAGCAAATGAGCCACAGCCACCAAAGGACTATTTGAGAAGGATGGTCACTCCGTGTCACTGTTTTATCCTCCGTACTTATTGTAACACTCAAGAAATACTTTTTATTTTTATTTTTTTTAGCCCTGGCTGGGCGTCTCAGTTGGTTCAAACATTGTCTTGATACACCACGGCTGTCACTGAACGCAAGCGGGGTTCAGCTGCCTGCCGCCATCCATAGGAAAATTCTGGAGGAGAGTTCTGGCGAGAAAAGAAAGAGGACTTTTATTCAAACCTGCACTTCTGGGCGGACGGCAATCTCCTGCCTCAAAGCCCATCTTCTCCAGAAAACACAGAGGAAATCCCCGCCACCCTCTGCCAGGTCCACCCAAGGTTGCACCCAGGGTTCCTTCTCCAACTTGAAGTACCATCCTTCGGGAAGTACTCATCCCTCGGGAACTGCAGGTGACTGCTGAGCCATCCTCCAAACAGCTCAGCTTCTCTCCTGGCCAGGGCCAGCCATTCCACAAACCGAGACCTGCAAGTGCAGAAGAAGAAAGCGCATATCTCCCTACCCTTGGCTTGTACTTCCTAGCCAGACTTCCTCACTGGGTGGGTCTGGTCCCCACAGCCAATGCCGTCCTTTCCCCAGGCTAGACTGACAGTTTTTCCCAGCACATCACCTCCCCCTTTTGTCAGGTAGACCTTCGAGCTGTGTCATCTGGTCCCACCCTCAGCCAGGGACCAGAAGTGGGGAAGGAAGGCAATTAGCCAATTATTCCCTTCACCAATTATTCTCACCAGCCTGGCTGCATGCTCCATGCAAGGCCTCCCCACCGCTTCCTGCCTGGGGATGGGGGACTCTGTCACCATGCACCACGGCTGGCTTGGTTACCGGGGCCATGCGGCTTCACCTGCAGCTCCTCCTGTGACCTCTCCCTCACACTCATGGCGCCGGCCGCGCTACGCTGGCATCACGGTTGCGGGTTTGATCCCGGGTCTGGGCACATACAAGACTCCCCAGTGAACGCATAAATGACTGGAGCAACAAATCAATGTCTCCCTCTCTCTAAACTCAATACATTTTAAAAACAAATGCTTTTTAAATAAAATAAAGAGTAAAAGTACTCTTTTGGAGCAGGCTGAATGTTATTGCTTGTACCATTTGACAAGCATCTCCACAGAAATACAAATTAAAAGCACAGTGAGATACCAGTCACTCCATACCCCTCAGGACCCCCACTGTCAACCGCGGACACACCACGTGCTGGCAGCGCCGCGGGGCACAGCGGACCCTAGTGCTCTGTGGTGGGGTGCAGCCACTGTGGGAAACCATGCGGAGGTTTCTGTGTACTTCAAACTATTTTATTTTTTTAGCCCTTCAAAGGCATTTTTTCCTACATAGAATCAATAGCAAAAGCCTGTTCATCAAGCACACAGTAATGGAGTGGGTCTGTTTGAAGCAGAAGGGGGGTCCCCAATGCCCTCACACCCCAAGGATTCGAGGAAAACCAGCGATTTCATTCACCCTCCCTCCCTGAGCATATGCGGCGGACTAGGTGCTAAAAATAGCAAAGAGAAAGAGAGAACAAGAAGAGTAAAGAACACATGCATCCTCATGCACGGCACCAGAACCCCTGGTAGGACAAGGTGAGAGGAGAGGCAGCCTTGAATTCATGGGCTTTTTAATGAGCTCCTTCGTTAAAGTCTTTAAGGGGCTGACCGTGGGAAGGCGAATGCTGAGGTCCTCCCTGGCTTGTTCTGCACGGTCGTGGATCCAGCTGGCTGGGGCAGGCTGCACAGTGAGGCATGCTGGGAGAGACTCTGGCGCCGTGCCTGGGGGTGGGGGGTGACCCAAGGTGTCAGTCTCATCCGGTCACTCATGACCACTGTGAGCAAAGGATTAAGAATTCTTGCTGGCCTCGATGGTCTCTAAGCTCCCATCTAAGATCACTGGCCTGCAATGACCTAAACAGGGACCGAGTAGAGGTCAGAAAGCTTGACTCTTCCGTGTTCTCCCCTGTTCATCGCCAGGCGAGGTGGCCTAGTGTGGACTCCGTGGGGAGGATCCTGAGTGTGAATGACGGCTGTGCCGCCGCCGAGTGTGAATGCCGTGGACAATTTACTAACCACTCTCTGGTGAGTTAAGATGGGAAAAATAATCATGTCTACCTTAGAGGGGTGTTGTGTGAGCTAAATTAGCTAATATATACCTATACGGATAAAGTGCTCGGAATATATACCTATACGGATAAAGTGCTCGGAATATATACCTATACGGATAAAGTGCTCGGAATATATACCTATACGGATAAAGTGCTCGGAAGAGTGGCCAGACAAGTAGAAATTCACACTTATTATTATCAGGAAGTGAGACAGATTTTGGGGGGCCAGCAGACGCTGAAAACAAACTCTGAGTGCGGCCACACTGCTTTCTCCATTTCTGTCTCCAATTCTCCCACTACTTCCAAGTGAAGACATGACACCAGAGAGATGGCTCTCAGGGACGTCTGAGTTGCTCATGTGGAAGAAGTGGTTCTCAAAGTCGGGGATGAGGACAGAACATGTTTGACCTTGGAAGTATTTGGCTTGGCTAACATCATCAAGAGATTATGTTCCCTGAGTAGGAATCATTTGTGACTCTGCTGCGGGTTTGGAGGGTCCTGTCAACCAGTAACATTACATTTTTGAGTTTTCCTCAAAGCCTTTGGGGTAATCTAAATAGTAAAAGCCTCAGTGGGAATAAATAAACTCAATCTTTAGACATCCGAGTTCAGCAGCTGTTCCCCCCTGAACATGCAGGGGCAGCTGCTCTGATTATTTTTTTTCTCTCTTCCTCGGAAGTGACCCAAGCTAGATGCACTACTTGCCCGCGGGCTCATGCCTGGGAAATGTGGGGCCTGGGCCAAAAACAGCTTTGAGCAATGGGCAGGAAGAGGTCCCCCTCTGCAAAGTCAAGTCCTAGCTTCCTAAGTGTTTTCCAAGGCATGATGCATAAACAGTGGATGAGGATCCTGGAATCGGGACTCCGAGTTTAGTTTTGCGGCTCTGCAACAGATTTCCTCTCATAGCACAAAGTGATAAACAAATAAAGGAGAGCAGAACATTCGTTTTATTCCAAGTCTCTTAAAAAAAAAAAAAAAGAGCCCTGGCTGGTGCGGCTCAGTGGATTGAGTGCGGACCTGCGAACCAAAGGGTCTCCAGTTCGATTCCCAGCCAGGGCACATGTCTGGGTTGCGGACCTGCGAACCAAAGGGTCTCCAGTTCGATTCCCAGCCAGGGCACATGTCTGGGTTCGATTCCCAGTAGGGGGCGTGTGAGAGGCAACCACACATGGATGTTTCTCTCCCTCTCTTTCTCCTTCCCTTCCCCTCTCTAACAATAAATAAGTAAATCTTTAAAAAATATTTAAGAAAAGAAGAATAGCGGCCTGAGACTTAGGGAGCAGTAACAGAATCCCTGAGACCATGTGGCACCTTAGGCTGAGCCAATTCTAGAATCTCTGTTTCCTGACTTCCTCCCTGGTGAAACCTGGACGCCATGGTAGCCCTCGGACTCAGGGGTCACTCTGCCACACAGGCCCAGGTAGGAGCGGCTCTCTCTCTTTCCCCAGACCATGCCCACAGTTCCTTGTTACTGTGGGAGGAAAGGGATCCCCAGACCTATGTCGGTGTAAAAGTTCCAACCATGCGTCCAGCACGCAGCAAGTCCTCAGTAAGAATGCTAACTCAGTGCGACCTCCGCGCACCGCTCTGTGACTGCTCTGTGCACGTGTTGACTTATGCAGTCCTCCCAACAAGCCTAGGAAGCAGGTATTCTAATGAAGTCCATTTTAAAAAATGGAAAACAAAGACCTGGGGAAGTTAAATGACTTCACCCTCTGTGAAACCATCTATAGAAGTGAAGGCTGCTTCTCACAGTTGCCGTGAGAAAAAACAAAGCCCTTTTGTATGAAACATTCTTACGGCTGGTTCCATGATTGCGTACAAGCTTCCTGGGGCAATCGACTTTACTCTTTTGCACAAAGCTGAAAACGGAGACGCAGAATGCTGAAATAGTTCCCTGAACCAACTGGTCACGGTAATGCATAGCTTATGCTCTGATTTTGACGACCACAAGAATCTCAGTGACTCACTGAAACCGGTACTCACTCTTACGGCCTCATATTGATACGGCGGCGTGTCAAAGGTACTCTCTTCTGAGAAGTAACTCGGGGATGCAGGCTGCTCTTAAATCATAGCTGTCATTGGAACAGGTGGCCTCCACATTCCCTGAAGCAGTGGGAGAGAGGCTGGAAGATCCCCGAGGATGTTTTAAGCAACCAGTCATAGAAACAGTTTACTTCAACTCTGTCTACATCCTGTTGGCCTTAACGCCTCATCTAATGTGAGTCTCATCTAAGTGCAAAAGGAAGCTGAGAAATGAAGCAGGGTGCTAGAATATTTGGTGAGGACTGGTAGTTTCCATCACAGTCTGTCCTTCGCTCGCTTTTTCCCAGCAGATCTTAATGAACCCATTGCTAAGAAGGTCCCATGGAGTCACTGCATCAACCTAAATGGCCAGGACCCCGGGATGGCAGGTGGGTCCTTTCCGTTAGGTGAGGACACGGATCTACGCTGTCCATGTAGGCCTGTGAACTAAAAGGACGAGTTATTTGCTCCTTGCATGATTTTTAAAAGATTTTATTTATTTATTTTTAGACAGAGGGGGAGAGAGGGAGAAAGAGAGGGAGAAAAACATCAATGTATGGTTGCCTCTCACGTGGCCCCCTACTGGGGACCTGGCCTGCAACCCAGGCATGTGCCCTGACTGGGAATCAAACTGGCGACCCTTCGGTTCATGGGCCGACGCTCAATCCACTGAGCCACACCAACCAGGGCCCAATTTTTGCACTAGTAAAAGACAAAGTACATGCAGTCAACGCCCTCATTGGTCCTCATTGATGGAGGGAAGGATGGTAGACACCAGGGGCCAACTGTCCCCAGCCATCCTGCAGGCTTTCAAGGCAGAGATTGTCCAATCCCCGCGCCCTTGATGAGCCTCGATGCTGCATTTTGGGGAAGTTCCTTTGTCTTTTTGATCCTGGCTCCTGATTGCTTTTGTGAGGTCCCTCCTTCTACGTGAGTCCCCTTGGCCACTTCTCATGGGGGGAGTGGAAGAGCGGCGTGATCTTGCAGGGGGCTCTGCGGCCTTGAGGGCTGCTTGCTTCCACTCGGAACTGTCAACGGCTCTTACTACTTCCTGGTTCAGCCTCATTCACGGTTTCGTTGGCCATGTAATGTCATTCTCTTGATGACAGGCTTCCGATCTCCTTCAACCCAGTCAGTTCCATGTGCCAGCAGCCACAGCCTGAGTTTCCTTCTGGACGACATCCTCCTTAAGTTCCTTTTCTGCTCTCTCCTCTTCTCTCTCTCCCCGCCCCCTCCTTCCCTCCTCCTGATGAGGCTTGAATGGCACAGCAACACCTTCCGTCTAAGTTTTGTCTGATTGTTTTCTGAAGTTTTATTACTGAAGTATTTTTTACTTATTTTTTTCCTTAAATGTCTTCTCCAAAAGTGTGGGATGCAGAGACAGATGGCTTTCCCAACAATGTAAGGCCCTGAATTGGTGGACTTGGCTCCATTCCATTTCTAGTTTAAAGTCGGTTCTTTTCTGAAGCCGTCTCTTCCTTACAGCACCGTGACCAGTGACGACAGCGGCGGCCAGCCGATGCACGCCTTTCAAACCTCCACTTGGAGCTGCACTCTCGGCAGACAGGGCTTAGTAGTTCTGCACCCGGCAACCCGGGTCTCCCCCTTTTTGACTCGGGGTATCAGCTCTCTCACTGCCTGCTGCGGGATGTCTCTGGTCAGTGCGACCTATTTTAGGTTTTTTATGGCAACACATGACATGGGGCCAATCCCTCTATTGATCAAGGTTAAGCCAGGCTCCCAACTTTAATGGCTTAACACAGCAAAGGGTTACTCTCCCCCACGTCAGGAGGTAGCCCAGGCTGCACTGCCCTGAAAGAAAAACTATCAAGGAACCGCAAAACATATCCCATCACTAGTCCACAGATACAGCTGAGAGCCAGTGAAAAGGATGCTCTCACCAGTGTGGCTCCGCTGGTTGGGTGGCATCCGGCAAAGCAGGTGGTTGCCGGCTCAGCTCCCGGTCTGGGCACATGCCTGGGTTGCAGGTTCGATCCCTTGTCGGAACGCATGCAAGAGGCACCCGATCGATGTTTCTCTCTCACATCAATGTTTCTTACTGTCTCTTTCTCCCTCCCTTCCCCTCTCTCTAAAAATAAATAAAACTAAAATCTTTCAGGAAATTAATAAATAAGATGGGAAGGACACTTTCCCCACCCAACACTCTGGATCAGAATATTTGGTGATGGTACCCGGAAACCTGTGTTTTTATTAGTGTCTAAGTAGTTTTTGATGCCAATGTGGGAGTCATTGATCTCCTATAAATCTCCAGTGATGGGGGTCCCATCAGGAAAAGCAGCTTGCCCAAATTTACTAGCCACACTAGCGGCGTAACCAGGCTCATTTTTGAATCCATTAAACCCAGTGCTCAGCTAGGTATCAGCTTCTGTTGCTGGCTGTGGTTTGGGATTTCTCTCCAGGCCTCTACACCCAAAGGGGTCAAGAAATCCAGGCCTGCCCGAGGGCAAGGGAGGCTGGGATTCACTGAAACGGAAGAGATATATCCCAACAAAGAGAGCGTGAGCAGCTCCTGTGTGGGCTACAGCCCACCTCTCCGAGCATGTCCTGCCAGGCGGTGCTCTGCTGCCCAGCCAGGAGGCTTGCTGCTTCTCATCACACTTAAAGCATCTACCTGTTTCCCCTGCACCCCCCGGCTGGCTTCCTGGTCTCCCCCAGAATTTGAGATGACCCTGTGCTTTGGGGTTTGGGGGTGAGGACAGGAGGAGAGGCAGGAAGGGTGGCTGGATCTGGCCTGAGCATCAGTGATGGCAGCAGGTTGTCACCGATATGTCGTCTGATTGCCGCTAAAGTGTCTAATCTCTCCTGACCCCTGACATTTCCACCGGGACTTTGATGCAAGTCCTCTGCTTCCAAGAAGCTCAGCCTCCTATTGCTTAGGGTCTGTTGGCAGTCCGCCTGGGGTTCAGGATCCTCTCCTCCTGGCCCTTCCTCCAGGCAGACGTTTTTAAGACATATGGTTTCCAGATGTGGAGGGAAACTTCGGAGGTCATATCCATGCCGTCCCTGATTTCTCAATGCAGGTAATGTTTGAATTATTCTGGACTCAAGGCTTCATCAGAAAGGGGAAACCCAGCCAGTCACAGGGCTGATGCAATAGATGAGGGGGAGACTGTTGGGTGGGGCACAGCATGATGAGGAAAGGAACGGATTTGGAGAGGAGGGAGGTATTTGAACCCACGGCTGAAGCTGCTGTCAGGTCTGGAGCTGCAGCGCTGGCTAAGCCTGGCCCCAGCCTGCCTGAGTCTCTGACTTGCAGGCGAGCCCAAGGTCCCTGGTGCATTCCTTCCAGAAGAGCCTTTAAAAATCCACCAGCATCAGGTTTCCTCCAAAAACTATATCATGTGAAAATTCATGAGTCATGCCTACAAAAACATTCAATTCTATAACAATATTGTGGCTTAACTGGGACATCACCTCCTGTTTTAAAAATTAAAATAAAAAGTCTCACTGATTTCTTGGAAGGACCTTTACAAGAGCACAGCATGGTAGAGAGGGGAGGGACACCCCAGTTCCGAGGCGACAGAAGTAACAGGATGCGCCCAAGAGTTCACACTGAAAATCCACCCAAACTCAAGGCACTTAAAAGTGAAATAGTAACAACGTTTAAAAAGATGAAACATTACTTAAGGGAAACTCTGCTGCTCGTTATGCAAAGCTCATATTCCTTTGAATTGCAATAACATAATCTCAGAACGCATCTTGGAAAGGACAGGGAATAGAAGTGTTTTCTCAGGCACGGGCTTGGGTTCCCCGTAAGTGTGTGCTGAAGGGTTTGGAGTTTGCATTCTCTTGTCCAAATATGTCGCCTGATGGCTGTGGAATCCTGGACCTGCTCCCGCTTGGGGTCAGCGCGGGTCTCCTTGGCCACTTCGGTCTTGAAGTTGTGGAGGACAGAGGGCACAGTAAGGTGGACTGTCTGGGGGAGCAAGCCAAGGAGCTGAAGCCCATGGGACACTTCCAGCCCAGTAGCCAGGGAGAGGGGCTGCTCCAGGGGTGGGGGAGGAAGAAGGGCCTCGGGGAAGCAGGGAAGGAGCTGCTGTTGTTGACCTGGATGCGAGCTGGACAGGGCGGGGAGCTGGGAAGAGGACTTCTTCCTTTTCTGGACGTCAGTTTTCCATCGGGAAATGTCTGGAATCAGAGTAGAGATGGTCTAAGCAATTGAGGGTGTAACTCCGACTTAGTCTGGTAATGACCCTTTCCACTGCCGGGGGTGGGAAGCTCAGGGCCGAGGGTTAATGCTGCGGCTCTCAGCCCACTCGCATCCCAGCTTCTGGGCGACAGTGACTGCCAGTGGCTCTTCCCTAGCTCTCCGCCCTCTGTCTGGGTGGGGACTGTCCTAGGGTGAACCGATAGCAGCAGGCAGCTGGGTTTTAACCCCAGCTGCAAGGAAACAAAAAGAGACTATTTAAGGTATGAGTTGGGGGTTTCTATTTCACAAAGTAGGAACCGTAACAAGGAGGAGTCGGAAAGAAAGGCAACGACCCACCCCACCTCAAAGTCTCGGTCTCTCGTGCATGGACTGTGAGGCGTCCAGGCACCATCCCTAACAGAGAGGGGAAGGGGACAGGGTGACGATTCTGGGTGGTGCTAGGGGGCGCTAATAGAATACTCCAAGGCCCGCTCTGGCTGGTGTAGCTCAGTGAATTGAGTGCCAGCCTGCTAACCAAAATGCCGCCAGTTCGATTCCCAGTCAGTGCACAGGCCTGGGTTGCAGACCAGGTCCCCAGTGGGGGGTGTGGAGGGGTGGCATGTGAGAGGCAACACGATTGATGTTTCTCTTGCACATTGATGTTTCTCTCCCTCTCATTCTCCCTCCCTTCCCTTCTCTCTGAAAATGAATAAATAAATAACTTTTTAAAAAGAATACTCCGACTCCCTAGGGCAAGGGGACACCCCCTTTAGGCTCCGATCTATGCCTGGTCATCGTTGCTCTGGTACCCGCCGCCCCGCAGAGCCGAGTCTCTGGAAGCTGGCCGGCAGGCAGCACAGCACAGACGCTGGCACTGCTTCTCGCCCCTTCGCTGCGTCTGCACTGCCGCCCCCGAAGGCCCTGCTCTTTGGTCCCGCTGAGGCGGTAACTGCCCGGAGGGAGCATTTGCAGAGCTGGGGTCCTAGAAGGAGCCAGATTGGGGGTCCGCAGCTAGATTTCCCACCCCGGCTCTGCCGAGGCGCACCGGTACACTCGGGCTCACGCTCGGGCTCACACTCGTCCTCACACTCGTCCTCCTCTGAGTTTCTGGAGCTTGTGAAGCAGCTGTGACAGTGAGGCGGTGGGTGCCCCTCCTGCTCTGAGAGCCTGTGGTCCCCCATGGGGTGACATGCTTCACAGGGAGGGGGGAGGGGCTTACCTGGTTGAGCAAGAACCCCTGAGTGACATGGGTTTTGGATATGTTTTCTTGGGCAAGGGAAACAAAAGAAAAAGTAAACAAATGGGACTGTATCAAACTAAAAAGTTTCGGCATGATGAAGAAAATCATCAACAAAACTAAAAGACAACATACCGAATGTAAGAAGGTATTAGCCAATGATATATTTCATACAGAGTTAATATCCAAAATACATAAGGAACTCGTTCAACTTAACTCCAATATTTTGATTAAAAAATGAGCAGAGGACCCGAATAAACATTTCTCTAAGGAGGACATACAGATGGCCAATAGACATATGAAAAGATGCTCAACATCACTAATAATCATGGAAATGCAAAGTAAAACCGCAATGAGATATCATCTCACACCTGTCAGAATGGCCATCATCAATCAATCAACAAACAACAAGTGTTGGTGAGGACGAGGAGAAAGGGGAACCCTGGTGAACTGTTGGTGGGATTGGAAATTGATGCAGCCACTGTGGAAAATAGAACAGGGGGGTCCTCAAAAAATTAAAAATAGAACTACCTTATGACCCACCAATTGCACTTCTGGGTATTTATTTGAAGAAACTCGAAACTCTAACTTGAAAAGGTGTACGTACCCCATGTCTATGGCAGCATCACTCACAACTGCCAAGGTATGGAAACAACCAAAGTGTCCGCCGACTAGCAAATGGATAGAGAAGCTGCGGCACGTACACACAATGGAATGCATCACTCGGCCAATAAAAAAGTAAAATCTCGCCACTTGTGACAGTGGGGACGAACCTAGTGGGCATTACGCCAAGTAAAATAAGTCAGACAGAGAAAACAAATACCATACGATCTCACTTATCTTTGGAATCTAAAAAACAAACAAAACAAAACAAACAAACCCAAAGCTACAGAGAACAGACTGATGGCTGGGTGGAAATGGTGAATACAAACAGTTTTCAGTTATAGGAACAGTCACGGGGACGTGAGGGGACAGCACAGAGAACACCGTCAACAGTGTCGCGATCACCGTGCGCGGCATCAGACGGGTGCGGGACGTACCGGGGTAACCCCTTCCTAAGTTATACAAAAGTCTAATCCCTATGTTGCACACTTGAAACGAATATAATAATACTGTGTGTCAATTGTAGTTTTTAAAAACTTTGTTCTTGTCCTTTCGCCCTGGCCGGTTGCTGAGCTGGTTGGAAAGTCACCAGGTTTGATTCTGGGCAGCGCACGTACCTAGGCGGTGGGCTGCCCACCCAGTCAGGGTGCGAGTGGGAGGCAGCCGCTCGCTGCTCCTCTCTCTCTCTCTCTACCCCCCACCCCGGCCCCCTTCCTTCCTCTCTAAGTTCAACAAACGTATCCCAGGGCGAAGATTTTTTTTTCTAAGTGGAACCGAATCAACAAAACAAACAAGCAAGCATGAAGATTTTTTTCAAGGTACTTTTGGCCATAAGAACACTCAGTTTTGTTTTGTTTTTTCTTCCTTGGAACACTCTGAGTGTTGCCGGAGTGTTGTAAACAAACCATAAGACACTTGAATACATCTTAGTCCTTTATGTCTGGCAGGGCCTCCCAACTCTTTCTGAGCTCCCTTGCGGGTTTGGTGAAGGCTGGCCTCCTGCCACACGGAACTGCGTCGCCACGTGGGCACGGATGCGAGAGAGGAAAGTCCTTCTGGGAGCATCCGCTCTACAGCGCAGCCTGGAACTCTGGCTGGGAAGACGCTCAAGGCTTTTCCTCTGGCTTCAGCTTTACCTCAGGTTGATGCTTGCCTCTGCGACTTTGCTCATGCTACTCTTTAGCTCCTTTTCAAATTTTCCTTACTCCAGTTACAGAAATTGGTAGACGTTCTGTCTACACCTCACCCCCTTCTCCACGGAGTCTTCTCAGACCACTTCGATGTAACCCATCATAACTGTGGTCTCGAACCCAGTGCGTGTAGTCCACCCACTCAGTGCTTCCAAGGAAGACAACTTTATCCCTTTGTTTCTCTGGCCCAGGAGGCAGCTGGCAGTAATGCAAAGGTTCATTTCTGGGCTCTTGATTTTGTTCTATTAGTCTAGGTGTCTACCTTTTGCAGTTCAATACTGTTTTAGTTACTACAGCTTTGTAATGTAGTTTGAAATCAGGAGGTGTGATGCCTCCAGCTTTGTTCTTTCTTAGGATTGCTTTGGCTACTTGAGGCGTTTGTGTTTCCCTATGAATTTTAGGATTTTTTTTTATTTCTGTGAAAAATACCATTGTGATTTTGAAGGGCTTTCACTGACTCCACAGATGGCCTTGGATAATATGGACATTTTAACAATATTAATTTTTCCTATCAGTAAACATGGGATACCTTTCCACTAATTTTTTTTTTCAATTCCTTTCCTCAAAGTCTTACTGTTTTCAGTGTACAGATCTTTTACCTTTTTGGTAAAATTTATTCCCAAGTATTTTATTGTGTTTAATGCTATTGTGAAAGGGTTTGTTTTCTTCATTTTATTTCAGATATTTTGTTATTATTACATAGAAATACTACTGATTTCTGTATCCTCATTTTTGTGTCCTGAAACTTTACTGAATTTGTTCATTACTTCTAACGATTTTTGGTAGGAATTTTAGGATTTCCCATAGATGAGATTACATCATCTGCAAACAGAGAAAATTTTACTTCTCCCTTTCTGATTTGAGTGCTGTTTATATATTTTTCTCGCCTAATTTCTCTGGCGAGGACTCCCAGTTCTGTGTTGAATTGTAGCGGTAAAAGTGGTCGCCTTGATCTTATTCCCAGGGAAACAGTTTTCAACATTTGAGTTGATGTCAGCTGTTTTTGGTATGTGCGTTTCCATTTTCATTTGTCTGAAGATTTTTTGGGGGTTTTCTTTTAATTATTTCTTGGACCCATTGATTGTTCAGAGTGTGTTTAATTTCCATATTTGTGAATTTCCCAGGTTTCATCCTGTCGTTGATTTATAGTTGCATACCATTGTGGTTGGAACAGATACTTAGCATGATTTCCATCTTAAGTTTGCTTGTTTTGTTAAAGATGACTTGTCTTGTTCTATTACATAATCTGTCTTGGAGAATGTTCTGTGCGTGATTGAGAAGAATGTCTATTCTGCTGTGTTGGGATAGAATGTGCTGTAACATATCTATTAGGTATATTTGCTCTGGTGTTTTCATATTGATTTTCTGTCTGAATGATCAATCCATTGTTCAAAGTGGGTACTGAAGTCCCTTACAATTACTGCATTGCTATTTCTCCCTTTAGATCGTTAGTATTTGCTTCCTATGCAATACTTGGGTGCTTCAACATTGGGTACACACATATTTATCGTTATTATAACCTCTTGATAAATTGACCCATTTATCATGATCTAATGACCTTCTTTATCTCTTCTTACAGTTTTTAGCTTAACGTGTATTTTGCCCGATGCACTCATGGCTGCCCGCGCTCTCGTTTGGTGCTCAGTTGCATGGAGTATCTTTTCCATCCTATTCACTTACAGTTCATGTGCATCCTTAAACCTCGAATGAGTCTCTTGTAGGCAGCGGATAGTTGAGTCTTTTTTTTTTAATCCATTCATCCACTCTATGTCTTTTGATTGGAGAATTTACTCCATTTGCATTTAGAGTAATTATTGGCAGCTAAGGACTTAATAAGGCCACCTGATTCACTGTTTCCTGGTGGTGCTGGAGTTCCTTTGTTTCTTCTTTTCTTGCTGCCTTCCTTTGTGAATCGATGCTGTCTTAGGGTGGCATGCTTTGATTCCCTTCTCTTTATCTTTTGCGTACCTATTGCGAGTTTTTGCTTTGTGGTTACCATGAGGCTGACGTAAAACATAGATACAATAGTCTATTTTATGCTGATGGCAATTTCAGTTGCATGCAAAAACTCCACTATTTTACTCCGTTTTATGTTTTTGATGGTACGATTAACCTCTTTTTTTTGTATTGTGTAATTATTAATGAATGATTGTATCTATAATTATTTATTTACTTAAAAAATTTTAATGTGTTGATTTGAGACAGAAAGAGAGAGATTTCTTTTTTTTTTTTTTGCTTTATTATTGTTCAATTACAGTTGTCTGCATACTCTCCCCTCCCCTCCCCCTGAGAGAGAGATTTCTTGTTCCACTTATTTATGCATTCATTGGTTGATTCTTGTATGTGTCCTGACCAGGGATTGAACCCACAACCTTGGCGTACGGGGACACTGGTCTAACCAACTGAGCTCCCTGACAAGTTCCCTCCGGTTTGGTTTGTTTGAGAAAATCTCTCCTTCGTTTCTGAAGGGCGACTCTGTCAGACAGTGCTCTTGGTTGACAGTTTTCCTTCAACACTTCGATAATATCAACCCACTCATTCCTGACTTAAGGTTTCCACGGAAAAAAATTCACTGATAACCTTCCGGGGGGGGTTCCCTGTAAGTTACAAGCTCCTTTTCTCTTCCTGCTCTTAAAAATATCTCCTGGCTTTGATTTTTGACAGTTTTAGTACCTTGTGTCTTGGAGAAGTTCTCTGAGTTTGTTTGGGGACCTATGAGCTTCCTCTCTGTGTAGATAATCTCGAAGGCCCTGTCCTCTCATTTAAATTCTTTCCCTCCTTAATCCATTCTGCCCTTGATAAGCTCTACTGTATTTTTTTATTTCATTCATTGTATCTTCAGCTCTAGAATTCCTTTTTTGGTGATTTCTACCTGTGAAACTTCTAATTTTGTTGATGTATGGTTTTCCTTATTCTGTTGAACTGCCTTTCCCTATTGTCATGTAGCTCATTGAGCCCCCTTAAAACGGCTATTCTGTGCCCTGGCAGAGCAGCTCATTGGTCAGGGCATCCTCTGGTTACATCACGGCTGTGGGTTCGATCCCCAGTCAGGGCACGTACGACAAGAAACCAATGAATGCATCAATATGTGGAACAGAAAATTGATGTTTCTCTCTCTCCCTCTCTCTCATCGATAAAACCACTATTTTGAATTCTTTTTCAGATGTATTATTGATTTCCTTCTCTTTGGGGTCAGCTATTGGAAGATTACTGTGATTTTTCAGTGGTGGTATAGCTGCTTGATTTTTTTTTGGGGGGGTGTCCTGAAATCTTGTATTTTTAAAGTGAATGTTACCCACTTCAGTTTTTACTGACTGGTTTCGGGAAAGAAATATCTTCCCTTGGCCTTGCTGAGGATTTTGAGGCTTTTTCAGGGGGCTCTGGGTCTGCCTACTCCGAGCAGCTTGCTCCCCCTGGTGGCGGATTTCTGCAGTTTGCCTGCCTTCTCTCAAACCTGCAGTGCTACTAGGCCGATGCCAACAGCCTCGCTTTTGCTTTGTCAAGGGCAGAGTTAAAGGGGAAGTTTATGGTCTCTCCCTGGCCCACCGCTGCAGGATCGCTTTCTGTGCACGCTGCCAGGATGTCTGCCAAAGACGTCTGTCACAGAACCGGCTGGCGAGTTCGGCGTCCTGGCTGCGAGAGAACGGAGGGAGACGGGGCGTACACTCATCAGTGCCTCCAGAGGAGCTCCGGGGGTGGACAGACGGGAAGAGGAGCCTTCCCCGTTTCCATACCCAAAGTCAGAATCCTTGGGGGTGCACTGATGTTTTTAAAGGAATCCAGGGGGCATCGATGTGCCAGAAACTTAGAAACTGAGTCCACAGCCCATGAGCCCACCGATGAAAGGGGATGTGCACAAAGTCATTTCAGGGCTTACACATGAAGCCAGACCTGGACCTCAAAGGCCAGGCCACAGTGCCAGCTGCCTGTTGGAGACTTCTACCTGGTCTCTAGCTGGGCACAGCCTGAGTCCCGCCCCCTTCCCCAGGAGGACCGCGTCCTAATCCAGTCCCCAGAAACTGTGATGTGACACCCGGCAGGGCAAAGGGAACTTTGCAGATGTCATTACTTTAAGGATGTTGAGATGGTGAGATCACCCAGACAGAACCAATATAATCACAAATGTTCTTCTGAGACGGAGCAAAGAGGGTAAGAATCAAAGACAGGCTGGGGTGACAGAAGCAGAGGAGGAGGCGGAGGAGGGAGAGAGACAGAGAGAGAGAGAACATTTAAAGAGGCTTTGAAAATGTAGGAAGGGGCCATGAGCTAAGGAATGAGGGAAGCTTTTATAAACTGGAAAAGGCTAGAAAATGGATTCTGCCTCAGAGTCTCCAGAAAGCCGTCTGACCTTCAGAACATAAGATAATGTATTTAGGTTGCTTTTCGTTGTGAGTTTTATACTAATTTGTCATAGTAGCAATAAGAAACTGATACAAAGTTTGTAAATGTAGGTAGGGTGCCGCTGTAACAGTTAAAAAAAAAAAATGCAGAAGTGGTTTTGGAATTTGACAGTGAGCAGGGGCTGGACACATTTTTAGCCTGATAGAGAAAGCCCAGATTGCCTGGAATGTGCCGGCAGCAGCAGAAATGAACACACTCTACTTGGCATTCCCTCCTAAAACAAAGCCCGTTGCCAGTGTTTTGTGCTCACATTTTTTCAAGCATCGAACAAGGAATCCCATGCTTAGCTAGTTCCAAAATTTCCTGAAAGTAAATACATGTGGCTTGAAAAGGGAACGGGAGCGGGTTATTTGGGGGTTTGGGCACATGGGTCGCCCCTCCCGCGGCCTCCATCTGCCTGGCATCAGCGGGCCCATGCTGGGTAAACTACAGGATGACGCTGCCCCACTGATTGGCACGCCACTCCCTGTGGCCCTTGGTGCGCGCTGCCACTCGAGATGTACTCCTGATTGGTGACCGAGGCTGCAGATGCAGGAGAGGGCGGGGCAGGGCGGGCTGCAGGACCTGGCATGAGGGTCAGTGGGTTCCAGCAACAGCTGCCCAGATGTTGTCTGCTGACTGATGCCTCTGGGCACTTTGGAAAGTGTCACCTGAAGCTTTGCTGGCCTCCCTCAGGGGAAGCAGAATCCCCTCCCCTCCTCTCCTGCTCCAGAGAGGAGACACTGAAGTTTCCCAAGAGTCAGCCTCTCGGATCTGAACATCTAGGTCCCACTGGGCCCCTCTCTGTGACACTCTGTCATCCCCGTTCTATTCACGGAGACCGGAATGCCCACCCTGCCCTGGGCAGCAGAGCGGGTCGGTGCTGATTCTGCAGCCAGAACCTGTGTCCCTCTTGCCAGCCAGGGTCCTTCTCCCCAGCACCGCGCGCTGCCAGAGGCACCCAGCAGCCACCGCCCCATCAGACGGGGAAGGTCAGTACCACCCAGAAGTTATTCGGTAAGACAACACGCATGCTTTTCTCGGAGGAGGGACTGGATGTGCCTATGACGGTCAGACGCCTCACAGGCAGGTCGAATGCCATGCAAGGGAGCACGGACTTTAGGTGGACGCTCGGGATAAAAAGGCCTGTCTGTGCTCTGGACGTGGCCCCCCGAGGGTCACATCGACGGTCTGGCTTCCAGCTGAGCCAGGCAGCCAGAGGGACAACCTGCCGAGTGGCCCTCACCTTCCCCAGTGTCTGTCCCTGAGCCGGAGACACTGGTGGCTTCGCCTCGGAAAGCAGCAGCCAACATCAGGGTGGCCAAGCCCAGAGGCCCGCCCTGGGAGGAGGGGCTGAGCTGCCTCCACGGGGCATGCCCGAATGTTCCCCTCCCTCTGCTTTGCTATTTCCTCCTGGATCAAACAGGCAGAGGCACCGGTGAGCCGAGCAGAGAGACCCAGGGAAGCACACTGCTCTGCCACCCACCACCTGTCCTGCTATCCACCCGGGCTCCTGGGGCAGCCGCTTTCACCCAGAGCACAGCTGCGGGCACCCCCTTCTCTGGCCCCGTGGGGACCGACTGTGCAGCTGTCAGGTCACCAGCTGGAAACACAGGTTTTATTCTGACACAGCTGGGCCTTGCCTGGATCATGGGAGCTCTCCTGGTCTCCCCACTGGGGTCACCTCAGGAAACCTCGTCCCTCTGCTGGGAGCCACCGAGGAGACCCTGAAGCCCTTTCCCTTGGGCTGCAGTCACACGGGAGACACAGTTACTCCCTCCTGGGCGAGGGAGGCCCTGGACAAGGTCTCTGGACACACAGCCAGAATTCCTCCCCACCCTGCAGTTTCTAGATGCAGGTACTTAGAGATGCAGGTATTTAGAGATGTCACAGGACCTGATGCTGGTGGCCAAGTGCCAGGAGGGGAAGGTGACCCTGGGGGGCGGGGTGTGGACTCCTCCCAGGGCCCCATTTGTACATCGGGGGCAGGAGAGGGGAGTTTATTCTTTCAGGAATCTTGTTACTGAACAGAAATTGGGGTCCTGCTGCCCGCCGCCACCCTCAAGGCCAAATTCCAGAGGCAAAGTTTTGGTGATAAAGGAAAGGAGTGTTTATTCAAAAGTGCCACAATTTTGGAATAACTGCTTTCCACACGCACTAGTCACATAAACCTATCAGTTAAGGCTAAACTCCAACACCTGAGTTCTCCCAGCATTCCCCCTGTTTGTTTTAATTATCTTATTCATATAGGGTTAGTTTACAAACTAAAACAACATCAGATACAAAAGCTACACAATGTTGGAAGAATGGCAGGCTTCTGCCTCAGAGCCTGACCCCTCTAGAACACCCAAAGGAGAACCCTGGTCCTAGGCTGCACCCCGAGTTTCTTCCCATCCCAACATCGTCAGCTGGAAACGCAGGCAGCCGTGTCTTGTCATTCGATTGTGCAGCTGCATCTGGCGTCAGGCTTTGAGTCAGAATCCAAGTTATTTTAGTCTGTGTGTGGCCTGCCGTCATATTTTTACCGTGTCCGCCCGCACCTCTTTCCCACACTGTGCACTTGTCTTGGTCACAGTTTGGTAAGCCCACATGCTAACTCTAGCCAAAATGAGTAAAAAAAAAAACATCGCTGGAGAGCATCTTTGAAAACAGGGAAAGACCCAACGATGAGACAGCAGAAGACTCTAGGACTGCCAACAAAAAGAAAGCTGCATTTAAAAGAAAATACCACGAGTCCTACTGAAATTCCAGGTTCATTGCCACAGGTGACTCATGTTCTCCAAGCCCACTTTGTGTAGTGTGTGGTGACCAGCGATCCCACGAAGCCGTGAAGCCTTCAAAACTGCTCCACCACGTGGAGACCCAGCACATTGCACTAAAAGACAAGCCTTTGGAGTTTTTCAAAAGAAAAAAAAAAACAAAAACGTGAACACGAAGCACAGAAGCAATAACTGAAGGCCACCACTGCATGGACTGTGTCTGCACTGAGAGCGTCATTCTCAGTGGCTGACCGCGTTGCTGAAGCTGCGAAGGACCTCTGTCGTGAACTTTCAGGAGAGGCTGAAGTTCAAAAGGTGGCACGTGTTCCTCTTTCGGCCAGCACCATACCTAGACGAATGGATGAAATAGCAGAAGATGTTGAGGCAAAATTGTTAGGATTAATGAGTCACCCTGGTACACAATCCGGGCTGCCGAGAGTCTACCGATGTCGACGACAAGGATTGTTTCCGTGCAGCGTGCTTCCAGGAGGAGGTGCGCGAGGATACGTTATGTGCAACTTTGTTGCCAACCAGCACCACAGCTGCAGAGCTGTTCAAGTCTCTGAATGATTATGTGTCCAGGAAAGTGGAGTCGTCATTTTGTGTCGGTATCTGCAGGGCGGCTTTATGGTTCCACTACTCAGGTCGCTGCTGAATGCGAGTCTACACACTGTGTCCTCCATAGAGAAATGCTGGTAGCCGGAAAAGGTCACCTGAACTTAACGACGTTTTGCCAGGATGCGATTAAAATGATCAATCACATTAAATAAACTACGTGCCCTTAACGCACGTCTGTTCATGCAGCTCTGGGAAGGGATGGACACAGTGCACACGCGCCCTCTCTTGCACACAGAAGTGGGCCGGCGTTCTAAAGGCAGATCACCGGCCAGAGTTTCTGAGTTATGAGAGCCACCCCAGAGATGTCTTTTAGAAAAACAGTCACCGCTGTCAGCACATGTCGGTGACACAGAATGAGTCCCAACCCTCGCTCACGTGTGTGACATACTCAGCCTGCTCAACGAACTCACTCTGTCACTTCAGGGGAGAAGGGGTGACGGCTTCAACATCCTGAAGCCGTCCTTGGACGGCAGGGCTGCTCTCCTCTCTGCCATGCTGAGGCCGCAGCGAAGCAGCGTTCTAGCCCAAGACACTGTGCCTTTCCTAGGTGCCCTTCCTGACAAAGGACCTCGGGGACAGGATGGGTGCGATGGATCGATGCAGGTGAAGGGAGAGTTTAGATGCCGGGCTCGGAGGGGGAGCCTCCAACGCTGAGAGCAGAGGAGGGGGTGTTAGCCTTGCGGAGTGGGTGGTGCCCTCCCAGCAAGAGGGACCGTCCTGAGACGGGGAAGGAGACCTCGCACCAGAGGGAGAAAGGAGGCTGCGCGATCAGCTGACATTCCAGGGGAGGAGCCAGGTTCCCACCAGCGGTCGGACCCTGGGCCTCACCACAGTGGGGCAGGGCGGGGGTCTAGTTCACGGGCAGTGGCTGTGCAGAGGAGACACAGTGCGAACAAGGGCAGGAAGCCCCAGTCCCAGCGCAGGGGGCAGTTTCGGTCCCAGCCAGGCCTGACTCCCTGGGGCTAAAGCCTGGTTGCAGCACCCGGTCACCTGCATCATCTTGACAAATCACCTCGCCTCTGGGCACCACGCAGACACAGTGTTCGCTGCGCCTGAAGTGTTCCAGGCCCGTGAGGTGCCGCGAGGCCTCGCTTTCCAGACTGTTACGCCGCATAACCGCGATGCTTATTTCCGTGGTTTGTCGTAAGGGTTCAATGAGGTAACGGCCAAGGGTTAGAAGTGCTCTGGGCGCCAGCAGATTTGACAAAGACGGGGTCATGCCAGGATTGGCCACAAGGTGGAGACAAACTCCAACAAATGAGCAGCTGACCAGCCGGTGGAAAGGGTTTGCTGCTGAGGCCCGGTTCCGGAGTGGCTAACTGCCTCAGACCGCTGATGTTTCTGTAAGAGTTTTAAGGGCGTCAGGTAGTTCTTGAATCGGGTCAGGAGAGACGTGGGTTTGTTTCCTCGGGGAGAGGGGTCCACGGGTGCTCAGTGACTTGAGGGCCCCAGATGGGGAGGCACCTCCAATGAGTTTAGTCTTCCCCGTTCAACGTTCAATTCCCAGGAGGGAGGGTGCACCAGCTGGGCTTCCTTTGTCCCAGCAGGTGGTCCAGAGACTAGCCCTGGCTCCTAGGAGACGAGCCCTCCGCGCATCCTTTTGTGCCACGACCTCCGCCCTGGGCTTGGGCCTTGGAGCCACAATTTGCCCTGGTGTCCAAAGCAGGTTCCAGAGATTGTGGGTAAGCTGGTTGGAGACCCAGGCAGGTTTCTAAGCCCTCCAGTGGCCCGGCCCACCGCAGCCTTGCTGAAGTCAGCCCGTCAGCTGCGAGCCGGTTCTGGAGGCACCGGGCAGGAGTGCTGGTGTCTCTTCAGCTCCCTAACGAGTCCTGGGAGGCCCCGTTCAGCCTCTGCGCCATGGGTGTGTCCCCCCCTCCCCCCCACCCCCACCCCCACCCTGCTAGGTCACAGGCCCCCAGGAAAGCAGCTGAAATGCTGGCCGGCTGGCTGGGTGCACACCAGCCAGGAAGGTTTGGGCGTTCCACTGCACCCATGGCCCTGCAGCGACGGCCCTGAGAGCCAGCTGCTGCAGATGCTGCCGTCTTCCAGTGGGTGTGCAGGCCACCCCTCCCCCACCCAGCCCTCCCTGGGGCCCGGGCTGGCACTGCAAAGGCTGCCCTTCAGTGCACACTCAACGTCAGTCCCAAGGGCATGACTCCCTGCAGTTACCAGGAAGCAGACCCCTCCCACATGGGGTCCCTGGTCCCTGTCCTGTCCCTCCTAGAGAACTGACAGTTCGCAGTTGTGACCCTAACCTTCCTAGAGGAATGCCCTGTCCTGGTAACCTACCCGTCCCCTGGGAGGCTTGGCGGGGACCAGCAGATGTCGCTGTCCATTACTGCCGACTCGGAGGGAGAGGGACGGTGCGCAGAGCACCGGCTGTGCCCGTCCCCGAGGTTCCTGGGACAGTGCGGGCTGCAGTGGCTCTGTCACACCTGTGGTCACTACCCACAGAGGGGCCCGCGGAATTGCTCCAAGTCCCTTTTCCCCCGCAACCGGCAGCGGTGGCTTCAAAGACCGAAACCCTTACCAGGGCCTAGCGGGCCGTGCGGGACCTGAGTTTTGCCTATTTCACAGCCTGTTTTTCTTAAAAAGTACAGGTATGTCTTTTACCTTTTTATAGAAGTATTTATTCTAAAGTAAGGCTTGTTGGGGCCTAATTCACAGTGACACGCACCCTTTTCGGTGCACCGTTCTGCGAACTTTGACAAGCGCCCACGGCTGTGTGGCCACCACTGCGAGCGGGAGTCCTCGTGCCCCCGGCAGCCAGCCAGCCGCTGACCTGTCCTCTGCACCTTCCAGTCTCTCCTTGCCACTCCCCTGACTTTGGGGTTTGCACTCGCTTGGTTCCCCTTCAGCCCCCTGCTCACCGTGGTCCCTGATCTCATAGGTACTGCCCCTCCGCTCAGAGTCCCCTGAGTCACCACCTCTCTGTCACCTTTCCACTCTCACTTCGTCTCGTTCTCCGGAAAACACCCCTGCCCCACCCCCACCCCAGCTGAATCCCCCACAGGGACCCTGCGTGGGACCAGAGGCTGCCCCCACCTGTCCCGCTCTAGACGCCGTGCAGACAGGGGCCTGTGTGTTTTACTCATTTCTGTTCCCCCAGGACAGAGGGTGTTCCATCAAAATTTCTTGAAGGGAGGGAAGCCCGTATGAGAGAAGAGTTGTCTCTGGCCTTCCGGCCACCTGCGGGCACCAGCCTTGGGCACCAGCCTTGGGCACGCACGGACGAGAGGGCCCTGGTCAAGCTCTGGGAACTGAGACTCGCACTGACAGCCAGGAGGAGTGGCCGGACACAGGACAGGGCCCCCTCCCCTGGCCCCGGGGTCTCTGACGGCTCGAGGATGCTGAGAGCTGTCAGCGTGTGTTTGTGTTTGTGGGTGTTTGCAGACTCCCACATCCACCTGCTTCCTGGAGCCAGGAACCTGGGAGTCTCTGCAGGGTCTCCTGTGTCTCCGGAGTCTGCCGCTGTCACCACCACCCCTTAGACTGGCTGTCGGGCACAAACCCCATCCTGGGGCCATCCCCTAACTCCTCCACTCCCATCTTACCAGCCGCAGGGGCCCTGTGCCCTGCCCCGGACCTGTCTCCTCCTCCCCCTCCCTGCCTGCCCGCCTGCCTGCCTGCCTGCCCTGGGCTCCCGGTCACACTGTGCCCCTTTCGGCTGTAGAACCGCGGCCCCTCCTGCCTGGGCCTCCGCAGGACCCTCGAGAGCTGAAGGGAAGCACACCTGCGAGGTTTATCGGGTTTGCGGCTTCCCGCAACTGTGTTTGTCTGCTGACCCGGCTCTGCTCTGCTTTCCCCCAAATCTCCCCTAGCACCGCTTCGCCGCGCTGCTGCGTGGGCTGCCGCCCTCCTCCCACTGCAGGGCGGCACGCACTGTGGGCAGGGGCTTCGTCTGCTTCCCCGCACTGGTAGGACCGTGAGGCCCAACCGTGGGTGCGGGAGCTGCGGACCTTCCCCGCGCTCCCCTTCCGCTCAGGACAGCTCAGGGGCCCTTCCTCCAGGAGGCCCGCCCTGCCTCGCCAGCCAGGGAGAACTGCGCTGTTGGCCGCAGTCCTCGACGCTCCCTAGGCGACAGCGACTGCACGTTGCTCCTTCGCGTCTCCATCTTTCGGTTTCCCACCCTCTGAAAGCCCTGGGAGCCGCCAGCCTCGCCTCTCCTGCCAGGCTGCTGGCTGCACTCCTCGACACTTTGTATCCTTAATTAGATAATAAGTAGCTTAATGAGAAGCCCAGGGACTTGAGAGTGCTGTGAAGAAACATCGAGGAGAGTCCTGGGGTTTTTTTCACTTCTCCCTCCCTTTTCTCCGGTAGGGCCAGCACAGATCCCAGACCACATTGGGCGTGAGGCCCTGCAGCCCGCGGGCGCCCAGGGGGCGGGGCCAAGTCCGGGGCGGGGCGGGGCCTGGGGCTGGGGGAGGGCGGGGCCTGGGCGGGGCGGGGCCTGGGGCCGGCTCGCTTCCTGGGCTGGTGGCGGCTGGGGCAGCGGCGCCGAGCAGGCTCTCGCGGCCGAGCCATGCCGGCCGCACGCGTGGAGTACATCGCGCCCTGGTGGGTGGTGTGGCTGCACAGCGTCCCGCACCTCGGCTTGCGTCTGCAGCGGGTGGACAGCACCTTCAATCCCCGCGATGAGAATTACCAGGAGGTGAGTCGCGCCGCCCCCGACCCGGGCCACCCCCTCCTCCTCCCCAGCCCACCGCTCTCTGCTAGCCTCTCAGACCTCCCCCTCCACCGCAGCCCCTTCTCTTCACCCCTTTTCCCCTGCCCCCAGGACCCTCGGCCCTGGGCCCTCCCGTCTGGGGACCTCGTGGGCCCGGGAGTTGAGCGGGTGGTGGGAAAGGGCGCGGAGACTGCCTGCGGGGGGTGGGGCTGAGCCTCCAAGGGGAGGGCCTTTGTGCCTGTACCCGCGCATTTCCTGCACGGGCCCAGGGGCTCCCGGCGTTTTCCTTCTCCTGCGGTTTCCAGACGAGCGCTCTCTTTCCGGGGCCGGGAGATCTGGGAGAAGTTTGGTCAGAAGATAAGGGCAGTCTCCTAAGTTCGACCTCGCAGCACCCCCACCTCCCCAGCCCAGGCCTGCAGCGTGAGAGCCGCTGCCAGTTCTTCTTCCTGGGCCACTCCTGGAAGGCAGTAGGGCTGGGGGAGGTGGAAGGGGTGACTTCCCTCTGGTCCCCTGAGAACCACAGACACGTGTGGATGTTTGGAGGAAGGATGGTGGCCTCGGTCCGCCCCATCTCACCAGCGGCACCCTCCTTCTCTCCCCCCCCCACACCCCCAACTACGAACACACCTCGACCCCAAATGTGGGAGGGCTTGGCTTCTTGGCCAGACACTGACCTCCCCGCTGCTCCTTGCACTGCTGCCCTTTCCTCTTTGGACTTTGCACCCTGTGGGCAGGGTGGGCGGAGAGTGGGGCGCTCCCCAGACCTCTGGTCCCAGGCAGAGCTGCAGAATCTCCCAGCCTTTTCAGGTCTGGCCTAACCCAACTGAGTCAGTTCTCTGCAGAATCAGATTTAGGCTGGGCAGCCAGGGACTGGGCCGACTTGTTTAGAGCTTTGGGGCCTTTCAGGACTTTGACCCTCAGGGTGGCCCCGGCCTGCAGCGTCAGGTTCTCAGGCACTGTTTCCCTGTGTGGGGCCGTTTGTTCGGGCCAGCCGCTTGGCCCGCTGGAGGCTGAGCCTGCGGTCAGCTGTTCGCCTCTGCCTGCCAGGTCTTCCTCCTTGTGCGCCTGGGGACCGGGACCCTGACCCCAGAGGGTGGGCAGTGCGAGTTGACTGGGACTCTAATAATAACCCCTGTCACCCCCAGGCCACCGGGGTGCTGGCCCTTCCAGACGGAGCAAGAATCAGGACTCTCCCTGCCTCCAGTGGGCACATCCGAGAGTTTGCCTGGCCAGGCTCCCTCCTAATCTGTGTTTGCTCCTCCCTCTCCTGGAGCCCAGCCTGTGAAGTCAGTGTGCCTGAGAAGGCCGCTTGCCTCCCGGGAGAGCTCTGGGGAATCTTCCCTCCCCCTCCCTACTCGTGCAGGAAGGGAGGCCCTGAGATTTCAGAGGCAGCTATGTTGTTGTTGTTGTGTGTGTGTGTGTGTGTGTGTGTGTGTGTGTCCCAAACCCTGTGCCCCAGGCCCCCCGATCCTGCACCCAGGGTCTCCACTCAGAGTTTTCTCCTGTCCACTGGAGGAAATCTAGATTCCTCATTGGGTCAGCTGGGGCCCCCCAGAGACAGCACCTGTCTGGCCAGCAGCTGTGGCTAGCACAGTCTGAGCCTGCTCCATCCTCCTTAGTCCCACAGAGAGGTGGCATCTGGGCCAGATGGACCCATTCACAGCCCTGCCCCTGTCCTCCTAGGGTTTGGAGCCTGGCACACTGCCGGGTACCAAATGACTAGAGGGCATCGCCTTCCCATGGGCCGCTGCTCCTGGGCTGCCGGACACCTAGCCCCACCCCCACGCTCCTTGTCCCACTGAGGCCTCCTGAGGACAGGGAGTGGGAAATGAGTTGGCTGGGCTGGGCTGGGATGGGCAGTCTGGCCCTGGGTGTTATTTAAGGCGGCTCCTATTTTGGTAAGTTCCCCTGTTGTCTGCTTACTGTCTGTCCTGGATGTCCCCTTCCTCCTGAGTGGCAGCGACAGCCAGAGTCAGGCAGCAGGCCGGCTAACAGCACGGATCGGGTGCCTGCTGCGCTCGGTCATCTCAGTGCTCAGCAGCCTTGACTGGAGGCAAGCGTGGGTCTGTCAGGCGTGGGTGGTGCGCTGACCAAGGGAGCCGGGCCTTGGGGCTGGGGCTTTGCCATCCGGCTCTCCAGGCTGGAAACCCAGTTTTGTCACTAACTGTGTGACTAGGGCAGGTGTCTGTACCTCTCTGAGCCTGTCCTCCCTCACCTGTGAGTTTTAAACGAGATGTCCCATGCAACATGCTTAGTACATAGAGGGTCCCATAGCACATAGTAGGACCCAGTGATATGAATCATTACATGGACTGGCATTGAGGTTCAGCAGTGTGTTCGAGTATGTACCCCACAGGAGGTGCAGAGAGGAGTCTGCAGACACTGACCAGACACGACTGGAAGACCGCTTGCAAACCTGGGCGGTGCCAGCTGGCTGTGCAGTTTGTGTGTGTGTGTGTGTGTGTGCATGCCCCAGGGCCTGAGTGGTGATGGAAGCAGGCAGGGGCAGGCCTGGAGCAGATCTCGGGAAGGAGCAGGCCACCTGGTAAATGGACTGTCCTGAGCCAACCCAGTTCCCAAACTCCCCTGAGGAGGCGGGGCCTCCCACTCACTTTCTGGGGTCCTGGGGAGCAGTGGAAGCCCCCTGATAGTGTGTCCGTCCACCCCTCCGCCCCAGTGGACTTGACCCCACGTCCTTGCTCAGGTCCTGGGGAGGTCGCACTGGAGTCAGCAGAGCCAGGTGAGCCGAGCAGGGTGGAGGAGGGAGCCCTGGCCCCGCCGGGCCCCCAGTGTCAGGCTGCCCTTCCTGGCTGTGTGTCTGGATGGGAAGCGTCCTGGAACTCCTAGCCTGAGTCTCCTCCCTTCGACTGGCGAGAAGGAGCAGAGACGGAGTTGATAGAGAACCCAAAAGTTAGTGGGCATAAATCATATGTCCAGGGCCTGGAACCCCATCAATCGCCACAAGTACTGCTGGGAAGGAGACCCCCCACCCCTGGCCAGGTGTGTCTGCTGGGCAGAGGTGGGGACAGCAGAAAGGGCCCCTGGCGCTGCCCCCACCTGTGTCTCCTAGAACAAGCCACTTCCCATTCCTCCTTCAGGTGCCGCGGCCACCACCCCCTGCCGCCCCTCACGGGGAGACCAGACACTAGGGAGCTAACATGTGTGAGGTGTGCCAATGTGTTAGGGGCTCCAGAAGGCTGTGCAAATGTGCACTGTTGCTCTGTCCCCGTGCAGGAGCCGCCTGTGTGCGTCCCGCCTCCCTCCTGGTCAGGGCACCAGCCATTCTGGGACATGCATGAAGGAGCAGAGATGTTTTTCACTGTTCATTTTTAGGCGTGTATTTTCATGTCTTGACTGTGGGTGGTTCTGTTTATAGACTCCCCCAGAGAGTGCCAAGTGTGTGTCCCCAAGCCATGGGAGAGGACAGAATGGGGCCTAGACCCAGAACTACAGGCTCCTCCGCTAACCCCCTCCGTGCCTTGGGGGCAAGTCTCAGGAGGAAAGGCTGGGCAGGGGCCCCCCAGGGGGACTTGAGAGGAGCCTGGGATGAGGAAGCCCCATTCATCCCGGTCTAAACATTGAGTCATGGTCATCAGACAGTCACGCTGCATCCTCCCCCCCACCCCCCGCAGCCCTGGGGGGCCAGGCTGGTGCTTAACCCCTCCCAATCCGTGGACTCCAGCTTCCCTAGGCTGGCTCGCTCTGTCTCCTAGGGTCTTGGGGTGGAGGGGCTCAGGCGGTTGCCCCTCCCCCACTGAGTGCAGAAGCCCCCTGGGGTCCAGTTCTAGCCTCAGCATTCCCAGAATGCACACTGGCCGCTGCTGCCCCAGCATGGGCCCTGGGCTCCCGCTCTGGGTTTCTCGTTGCAAAGCGACAAGCCACAGCTAACCTAAGTCACTGTGACGAGGAGAGAGGCTGGGGACTGAGCGCCGGCGCGGGGCTGTGGGCTCTGTGCGGGGTGCTGGGTGGCGCGTCCGTGGTCCTCTCCGGGCTCCGTCAGAGCGGACAGCGTGTGAGCAGAGCTCCTGGCTCCCTCTGGATGGGGCTCCTCCCTCTTCCATCCGCCCCTCACGCCTTGCCCGTGGGGACTGGCAGTGTTAATTAGAAGCAGGAACATAATTGCCTATTAGGGGACGTCAGGGGACACCCAGGTGGCTGTGGGAGATGGTTCTGTGGTTAACCCTCCCCTGCCCCTCCCCGCCTTCCTCCTCTCTTCTTCCCTTCCCACCTGCTCCTCTCCCGGCCCCTCTGCCCTGGCCCGCCCTTACCCCCCAGTACCTGGGAGAATCGCAGAGGTAAACTGTTAACAACGCCCCCTAGTCTGGGTTCCCCAGGGCTGAGCTGCATGGTCTGACACCTCAGTGAGGCCCGCTGTCCAGCCCGGAGAGGCCCTCTCAGCCTCCCACCCGGCCGGGCTCCCAGGAGGTCAGGAGGCCCGAGTGGACCCGTGAGAATAGGAAATGAGGGGGCCTGCGCAGGGACCGAGGTGGGTGGGCACGGGCTGTGCTTGGAGAGAATGAAATGGCACAGCCCACAGGTCGCACTTCTCGGGGGCTCTCTCACAGGGTGGGGACATGCAGTAGAGGCAGTGGACTCATCTATTTGGGGCAGACTGGGAGGCAGGGACAGAAGCGTGGATGTTAACCAGTCTCTAACCTATACAAAAGGCTTGTCTGGGTTTACATCACCTTTTTTCTCCATTAGGAATAACTTACAGGAAAGTGAACAGGGGTGCGTGGGAGAGTGTGTGTGTGGGCGGGGAGGGGGTGAATGTGAGACACATTCCAATTAGAGTCTGTTTCTGGACCCCAAGAGACCCGCGCCCAGGCCCCTCCCAGTCGGTGCGCCCTCAAAGGTATGCTGTTCGGACTCTGTCACGACGGGTGCGTTTCTCCGACTTTGCGGTTTATGTAAATTGAAGTGTCCCATCCCTGCTGTTTTGTTTCCTTCACTTTTCGTGGCTGTGCCGTGTCCCACGCTGTGGCTGTAGCCCACGCTCTGTGTCTCTGCCCTCATTGTGGGCATTCGGGGTGAGTCCTGGGTTCGATGTGGCCTCTGTGTTCGGCTGCTGTGGATTTTCCTGTGTGTCTCTCGTGGCGGGGGGCGGGGGCAGTGAGCCCTCCTTTCTGTAAGGTAAACGTGCAGGAACGGGGCTGTTGGGTGGGGTGTGGGGCGTGTGCGGGGCCCACTGGTCTGCCAAGTGTTGAGGGGTCCCTGGGCCTTAGCAGCGGGGCCTCAGAGGCCTGCACTTCCGCCCGCTCCTCGGTTGGGCAGGCAGGGTACTGGTCCCTGCCAGGCCAGTCTGAAGAACAGGCTGAGCCGCGTGGGAAAGGGTGAGAAAGTCTGGTGACACTCATCAGTTCTTCGCAGACTTGAACGGGGTACCAGTCTCCTGGGGTGTCTCCAGGCGCCGCCCCGATCCACTCGGTCCGCGGCGGGACCTGAGAGCCCACACCACGGCCACCGTCCTGCGTCCCAGAAGGCGGCAGTGCCGGGGCCACAGGTCGGCAAGCTTCACTTCGAGTGGCAAGGTTCAAAACCGCTCCCGTGCTCAGCCCCTTGACCTTGGTCTGACTGAGGCTGCAGGGACCTCTCAGAATGCCGTGGGCTAGCGGCGGGGAGGGGGCCGTCCTTTGCTTTGTCCCACAGGGCAGGGGCCTCGGTGGGCAGGCCTGGCGCTCCAGGCCAGGGACGCATCCCCTGCCTCGCCGTGGGGACTTCCCGCAGGGTGGCAAGGGCAGGCCCACTAGGCCACCCACCGGCCTGGAGGGAGACTTAGCATCCACACTGGCGAGTCGGGGAGGCAAGTTCCTGGTCACACCTGTGACATTTATCCCAGGCGAAGGTGAAAGCCACACTTCAAGTCACAGTTACCGCCCTGCTCCCAAATGAGCCACCTCTTCTGTCTTCTTCTGGGCTGCCCCCACCCTGTTTGTTGGCCACTTGTCCCTGAGGCTCAGAAGCCTGGTAGTCGGGTGACCAGCAGAGCAGGTCGAGGCAGGGATCCGAAGGCCAATCCGAGCTGCTGAGCAGGCCCAGGATGGGCAGGCGGACCCAGAAGGGGGCCTCGCTGCTGCATATGGCCCCAGGCCGCGGGGCTGCAGCCCCCAATTTCCAGACGTGTCTCCTGGGGTGCGTCTTTTGGCTCTGTCCTGCCCAAGGCTTGCCTCCCCCTAAGCTCTGAAAGGCCCTGGCATGTCCCCGACTCTGCTGATCACCTACACCAGCATGGCGGTTCCCCGAAACATGCCCCCCACCCCCGACAGCCCAGACTGCAGCACCGGGGGCCCTGCACCAGGCCCCGCTGGGGGGCCCGCGGGAAGCTGGGGGAGGCTCTCACCACAGGAGCCTGACTCACAGCCGGGTCCAGCCCTGGCTGGCGACCTCCAGTCCCGGTGCCATCTGGCGCCATCTGGCTGGACGAGAGATTGGAGGCCACAGCAAGGGCACAGGCCCCCTGACAGACAGCAGCTTTCTGCAGGCGCCTGAGGTCCTCGGTGGGCCTGAGGCCGCATGCCGCCCCATCGCAGAATTCAGGGTGCTGCTGCTGCCACTGGCGCGTGGGGGCGCAGTCCCGTTCAGGATGTGGTGAGAGGGACTCCACAGGTGTGTGTGCTGACATCTCGCCGCCCCCTAGCTCAGTGCTGGCTTCTCCTTTCTCTGGATGGACCCCAACACCTGGGACAAGGCTCAGGGGAAGCAGACACACCAGGCCACCCCTTCCTGGCCCTGTCCCAGGTCCCACTGGGCTTCTGAGCTCTCCAGGAGGCCTCGATGCCCCGCTCCACAGGGATGTCCTTCTCCCGTCTGCCTCCGAGTCACACTTGTCACCTGCAGCCCTCGCTGCCAGCGGACGCCTCCTGCCTGGAGCGCCCATCAGGCAGGGCCGAGTCCATGTCTCCGTCCAGGTGTGTCAGCCGCAGACCTGGGGGCCGTCCTTCAGCGGCTCCTCGTCCCTCACCTCCTGCCCAGCTGACCACACGGCCTGTTCATCATTCTCGGGTTCCCCCAGACCCAGCCTGGCGCTGTGCCTGGTGCTGTGTTCAGAGCAGGAGCTTCGGTCAGGAAGAAGGATGGCAGACACCCCACTTGTCCCGACTCCTCCACCCATCGCCCCGTGGGAGCTCCCGGCCTGAGGACAGCATCCTTCCCGACCCCCCTCCCCCCCCCCCGGTGGGAGCAGTGCTGACCCGGTCCTCTGCCTCTGCAGTCGCTGCTGTTCCTGGGGCTGGTGGCCGCTGTCTGCCTGGGCCTGAACCTCATCTTCCTCACGGCCTACCTGGTCTGCGTGTGCTGCTGCAGACAGGACGGCGCGGCCCAGACCAAGCAGCGCAAGTCTTGCTGCGTCACGTGGTCAGCCGTGGTGGCCGGGCTCGTCTGCTGGTGAGTGTCCCTCCGCGCTGGGCCTAACCCCCTGTGTCTTGCTGATGGTTAGCCCATGACCTCAACACCCCTTCCTCCCCACCTCCACCACCAGCTCTTCCCACGACCCCCAAGTGGCTGGTGCGTCAGCTTTCTGGCCACCTTCTCCTGGCTGAGCTGGGGGCACCTTGATCGGAGAGCCTGTCCCAGGGTGAGCACTGTCCCTCTTCTTGTCAGGCAACAGGAATTAGATGCCTGCATAGGTGATGGGCCCTCGCTGGTGTGCCCGCCCCTGCCGGGTGTGAGCCTGTGCAGCCCGGCAGCCCCACAGGTGGTTCCCTGCTCAGTGTGCTGAGTGCCATGGCCGAGCAGCTCTGCCTTCTGGGTCCCTGTCCCCTCCCAGCTGCCGCCTGGAGTCCGTGAGGTCAGGGGAAGTCCGACTCCAGCCCAGACCTGTTCCGCCTTCCGGCTGGATCGACAGCGCTCACTTACTGCCGTCGGCAGGGGCTTCTTCGCTTTGGATGAGGAAGCGCGGACCCCTGACTCCAGGCAAGAGCCTGCAGTGTGTCCACACGCTGGCCCTGCTGCGACTCGGGGCATTTTTCTCGTTTTCGCATCTACAGTGGTTTCTTCCAGAAGCCTCGGGCCTCTGCCCGGAAACCTGCTGGGGGTGGGCACCCTCGAGGGGCAGAGTCCCTTATGGCTTAGCATCCACTCCATGCAAGGCCCCGTAGCAGGAGCAACTGCAGCAGGACAGAGGCCGGCGGGACGCCGGGCTCCGCATCCCTGGAGGCTCACCCCGCCGCCGCCGCAGCTTCCTCTGTTCGGGCACGTTCGCCACCGAGTCCTGCGTGCAGCGTCACGGAGATGACGAAGCACGGAGCGCATCCCCCGGGTGGGACGCCAGCCTGGGTGAGACAGGCGGCCGGGGCTCAAGTCCTAGATGTGGAGGCAAGAGCCGAGCCCAGATGTGGGGCTTGAAGGCCAGTGTGGGTCCCTGCAGAGAGCGGCTCCTTCAGGGTCACTGCGGCGCTGGAACGCCTGCCTCTGGGACTCCGCACGGCCAGGCGGGCAGGAGAGGTGGACACAACACAGACACAAGGAAGTGCTGGCACACAGGAGCCCTCTCGTGTGACCTCAGTTTTGTTGTTGTTTTTTTAAGATTTTATTGATTGATTTTAGAGAGAGGAGAGGGAGAGAAGCATCAATCAGTTGCCCCCAACTGGGGACCTGGCTCCCGCCCTGACTGGGAATCGAATTGGACCTTTCTGTTCGCAGGCCAGCGCTCCACCCAACGAGCCACACCCACCAGGTCAGACTCAGATTTAAAAAAAAAAAAAACAAAAACACGACTGAGGACAGAAGAAAGCTGTGGAGCCGTAAAAAATAACTTTGGAGGGTCAGTTCCAGTAACTAATCAATTACCTGCCATTGAAGAAAAGCTCAAAACAGAAGGATAGCACTCGGCATGACTCATTCTAGAGAATTCCACGTGTGATTTGTGCCGGGCAAGAGGGGCCAGTGGTAGGAGAGGCAGGCACTGTTCCTGGAGCTCCTGCTGTGGCGGGAGAGGCCCATTCCCAGACCACACTGGGATGTGGGCGCAGGGTGGCTGCCCCGGACCGACACTTTCAACAGGTACTCCAGGCAGTCCTGCCCTGTGCTCCTGGGACCCCTCCCTGAGGAAGGCTGAACTAGGGGTCAAGGATGCCTGGAAGGAGGTTTCTATAACAGTCTCCCAGGAGATTGCATCCTCACTCCTGTCCTGTTTAAAGGGAAAAGGACAACATACATGCCCACATGTGTGCATCTGTCTCCTCCCCCAGGACCGGTGTTTTGGAAGAAACTCAGGGGCTGCCTGGTGAACATTCAGATGAGCCCCACGGGTGTGGGTCGCATAAAATGTGACAGATGCCAGAGGCAGGATTTGAGATGACGTGTTCAGCCTGGAATGTTGGACTAGAACCAACCAGGTGAAATTTCCCAGAAACGATGCGCTTCCCTTGGTTATAACAAAACAAAAACCAACGCAGCGCCCAGGAGGGAGGAGAGACCGTGTTTCACGGCGGCTCCTAGGAGGAAGTCCAGGGTGTTTGGGGACCCCCAGGTCAGCGGGGGTAGAGGAGGGTCTCAGGACACCAACACCCCCACCCTGTGCCCAGAGCTGGCTGGAGCACCTGGGCCTGGATGCCTCGCTCAGAGGCCACGATTATCTGACACGGTAGCAGGAGAGAGAGTGACCCGGAGACCCAGTTGGGGGTCTGACGGGGCATCTTGCAGAGGTGGCAGCTTGTTCCTGGCTGCCCCAGAGGTCGCCCGAGAAGCAGCAGGGGCCCGGTTCAGGGAGGTGGGCTTCGGCTCAGTCTGAGGCAGAAGTTTCTAGAGCTGGAGGGTTTCGGTGGGACAGGGGCGCAGGGATGGGGGGAAGGTAGAGAATGGAGAGGGAGTCCCCAACCCCTGGAGGCTTCAAGAGAGACAAGTGTGGTTTCAAGGGACCTCCTTGGTCCCCCAGCCCAGCTGTGTCAGACACCTGGGAAGCTGGCAAAGACCCCGGTCCTGGGCTGGCCGGCCGCCTGCCTTTGGAGCCACAGCACCACGGGGCTGGAGTCCTTTTCTGCTGCAGAAATGGACTGCACTGTCGAGCTAGTCGGCCAGGCCAGGGACAAGCTGGCCCCGAACCTTCACCTCCCACCCCACCTGCCGGAACTGGAGACGTCGTCCCCTGCCCAGCCCGCAGGAAAGAGCGCCCCAGCTAAAGTGGAAAACCCGCCCCCCGTGGAGATTCGACCAGCTCTATTCCTAACCATCAAAACCTGGAAGCAGCCGAGACGTCCTTTGGCCAGCGAATGGACCCGTAAACTGCGGTCCATCCAGACGGCAGTGGAATATCGCTCAGCACTCAAGAGAAACGAGCTGCCCAGCCATGGGAAGCCACGGAGGAAACCTAAGTGCATGTCAGTGAGTGAGAGAAGCCGGTCTGAAAAGGCTGCCTGCCACACGATTCCAGCTGTGTGTCCTTCTGGAAAGGGCAAAACCATGGAGACTGAAGACTCAGTGGTTGCTGGGGGCTGGGGAGGAGGGAAGGGTGAACAGACCAAACAGAGAGGACTTTCAGGACAAGGAAAACACGCTGCATGGTCCTTAATGGTGGACGCCTGTGATTACACATTGTCCAGCCCATAGGATGCACACCAAGCGTGAACCCAAATGTGCCTTGTGAACTTCGGTGAGACGATGTGTTGGTGTAGGTTCGTCAGCTGTAATCATTGCCCCGCTCTGGGGGGAGCTGTTGACAGTGGGGGACCCTGGGGGGGGAGTGGCAGGAGGTACGTGGGTCGTCGCTGATCTTTCCATTCAATTTTGCTGTGGACCTAAACCTACTCTTAAAAACAGTATATGGAAAAAATGCTCTGGTGTCGCCTCTAACTTCATCTGGGGCCTTTCCCCTAGTGCTGCGGTGGGCGTTGGTTTCTATGGAAACAGCGAGACCAACGACGGGGTGTACCAGCTGATCTACTCCTTGGGCAACGCGAACCACACCTTCTCCGGGATCGATGCGCTGGTAAGGCTCTGGGCGGCCGGCCGGCTGGGCGCAGCCCGTGAGGTCAGTGTGGGTGGAACACAGGCCCAGTCAGAGCCCTGCCAGCTCGGCGCCTGGGGGGCTGGATGCCCTTTGGGGCCGCAGTTGGTCCTGCCAGGAGCAAACAGGCAGCTTCTGCTCCTCGGGTGGGAGGGGTGTCAGGGACCTGAGCAGGGACCGAAGGAGGACGGTCCTGTGGGGGCACAGGGCAGCAGTGAGACCAAATCCCACTTGTCCTCAGGAGAGCTGCACACTTTCCCGCTCGGCCTGGGAGACCCTGAACTTGGAAAATGAGCCCCGTGCTCTTTCTATGGTCGCATTAAATGCTGCGTGGAGACTATTGTGGGGTCCAGGAGGTGTCAGGGGAAAAACTCTTCGTAAACAGGCCAATGTCCCCAGGGTGGGGGCCTAGTAAGACTGCCTGAAACCCAGTGAGGTGTCCTCGGCTCTGGTTCCTGGGCGCCGGGGTCCAGCTGGGGACTCAGGGTGGAAGGTGGTACTTGGCTGGCCAGAGGAGATGCCAGACATTCAGGGAACGAACGAGCTACCCTGCGAGGCCTTTGGCCCAAGTGACAGAGACTAAGAGGGCAGGGACTCTGGGTCTTGTTGAATGCAGACCCTGGCCCCCAGGTATGGTTTTCCAGGCAGCCCCGGTGCCCCTAAGAGGCAGGCTCCAGGGCAGCTGTCAGAGAAACCTTGGACATCATGCCCTTCCCAACCCCTTCTGGCCCAGCAGAGGGTGACCTAAGCAGGTAGCCCATTTGGGTCAGCCAGGCTGGAGCGTTGGGACACTGTCCTGGCACCGCTGGAAGAGGCTTCGACCTCATTGCCTCTCCTTCTCCCTTAAGCTCCTCTAAGGCCTTAATCTCTCAGCCCTTCAGGAGGGGCTCACCTTAAAGAGACAGCAGGGCTGCTTCTCAGTGCCCGGGACGGCAGGGGACGGTGGCTCTGGCCTCTGAGAGAGCCTTCCTGGGGCGCTGAGGGGCACGGGCCGGACCAGGGCCCAGCCCTCCGGCAGAGCTTGTCCGGTCCACACCCCTGTGCCCTGGGCCCTGCCCTGGGCCGTGAGAGCTCACTGAATGCTGGGATTGGGCGTCTCTGCGGGGCCAGGAGAAGCGGCCAGGACGGGGAAGCTGAGGGTGGCCTTGTGGGCTGAATGCGCCCTGACCAGTGCAAGGAGGCCGAAGGGCGACCTGGCCTGCTGGGAGTGCCCCCTCTGGGCTCTTCCTCCCCGTCCTCCCTCAGCAGCATCAGGACCCTGGAGGAGGAACTCAGCCCCGAAAGGAGAATCCCCTGCCCAGGGAAGTCCCAGACCCATGACCTTCACCGGCTGGCTCGTGACCATTGTAAGGAACGGCCCTGTCTCCCCCAGGGGTTGAGGGAGAGAGCCCCAGAGCTGCCCTGATGGGAGCACTGGCATGCTCGATGCCCTTGTCTTGCAGGGGGAGAGTTGTGCAGGGCGGCGAGCTGGGAATGAGACCCCCGTGGGGCCCATCCGCCCAGCCAGGGTGAGTGCCCCGGGCCAGGTCCGGGCATTCGCAGCAGCCCCGTTCCCTGGGTTCCCTCACGCTCCCTGGGGTCAGCCCCTCGTCCTCTCTCCACCATTTCTGAAAAGGGAGGATGGAACCCCCAGCTTTTGTGATGGTCCAGCCAGGGGAGCGGCTTCCGCTCTGACAACAGCCGCCTCCCACCCCCTCTGGCTGAGCCCCGAGGTCTCCCGGCTCCTGGGCTCCAGTAGGGAGGCAGGGCCTCCAGGGCTGCTTTGGGCCTTGGGCTGGGCACCCAGTATGCCCAGTCCCAGGTGCTCCAGGGCAGGCGGCAGACCTCTGAGGGCGCCCAGATCCCAGGAGCGCAGGCCGCATGTCAGATGAGATACCCTCCGTGACTGTGCCTGGTAGCCTGCAGTGTACCCTCCGAATAGGGGTGACAGTGACCATGAGAGCCGTTATTGTAACTACTGTAATTAGCCATGTTACCATAATCAGCTTAGAGGGGAGAGAAGGCCCGAAATGGCAATTGGCGGGGAGGACATGGGGAACAGGTCAGGTGACTCGGACCTGAGCCAGAGCGAGGCGGACCCTCCCGGTTCCTTTCCTGGACCAGAAGCCCTCAGGAGTGCCTGGGTGGGAGGGGACCCGGGCTTAAGGCTCAGGCTGGCCGAGCAGGGTCCTGGATCAGCTACACACCCTGACGTAGAGGGTCAGATACGGTCACTGGGGAGGGCTGGTGGGTCCTTTCTCGGGATCCAGTGCCCCTCATCTGTGCCCCAGTTACCCAGGGGACCAGGCGCACCTTTCACTCCTCAGGGTCTCAGCCTAAAATAAGGACCTTGGGCTCTGCCGCCCCAAGAGCTCAGCTGTCCCCAGCTCTCAGGGCCCAGGGGCCAGTGTGGCTCCCCGAGGCTCTCATGTGAGCCTGCAGCAGGCCGGCGGGCAGAGCAGCTGGGGCACAGGCCCTGGTGGTGTCCCTGGCCCAGGCTGGAAGCTAGTGTCTTCGGAGCAAGAACTAGGACCGAGGAGGGGAGGCGCCCTCCCCTGCAAGTGTCTGGGGTGGGGCTCCTCCCCACCTCCCTGCCCAGGCCGCATCCCTCCGACTCCTCACTCAGCTGCCCTGTTAGAAAACCTCATTAAGTAGAGAAGCGTCCTTCCTCCCAGAGGCTGCACCAGGGTCCCCCGGAGGGCGGGCCTCACCCCAGAGTTTTTTATCCTATTGGTCCGGGTGGGCTGGGAATTTGGATTTATAACGAGTTCCCAGCTGATGCCCCTGCTGCTGGAGGTCCAGGACCACGGCTCCATCCGCTCCATTCGGCGGGACAGCATCTGCCCCCGCTGCTCACTGGCCACTAACCCTGCCCCAGCCTGGGGAGCGGAGCTGGCCCTCTTGTCCACTGATCCTGTTCCACTTCCGGGGTGTCCCCTCTCTGCCTCCCTGCTGGGAGCTCTGTCCGTGCTGAACCTCTAAGGAACTGGGGGTGGCGGCTTGGACAAGGGGCTGTAAGTAGGTCAGGATTGTGCTTTCATTTTTTTTTATTGTTCTGTTTCCTATGAAAAGACATCAGGAGGGAAAAGAGGGCCTGACAAGTGTTACCACCGTTTAGTTTTATCCCAGGAGGGACTTAAGAAAATAGAGAAGTTATAAATGTAGCGCTATGGAAGGGGGAAGTGGTCTTACAGAAAAAGTTCACGGATCTTTTACAGCACTGTGCTCTCACGTCGTAGTACAGGAATATGGAAACACCGCAAAGCACGAGGTTTGTGCCGAGGGTCAGCATCGTACAGTAGCACCTTCGGGATCACTGGCTGCAACACACATGCATGCACGTGGTTCTTCCTGAAGTACAAAGCACAGCTCATCAGGGTCAGGTTGACTTTCTGTGTTGACTTCCACATGGTTTTCGCCCCTCTGGGAAGCTTAAAGCTGGCAAATCGCTAAGGTGTGGGTCCCTCTGCACCCTGGTATCTCGGAGTGCTAAACCCGCTTGTGAGAACGAGGAACAAGCCGGAAAACGGAACCAGCTGCTGACGGTGAAAACAGAAAACAACGAGACAAAGAGGGCTATTCTCCTTTCTGGGACCGGGAACTCGCAGAGCAGTGCAGATGTGAAACCCGCAAAGCCGCTGGCCCGCCCCGCCTTAGTCAGCTTCTCCTGCTGAGCGGGACTGTGGGAAGCGCCTGCCCCTTCTCCTGTGTCAGTTCCATCTTCCCTCCAGGCCTGGGATTAGCAGCGCTCCCCCTTCCAGCCAGTTGTGCTTGTTGGTTTAGCGTGATGACCTCAGATCAGCAAAGTCCTTCTTCCCCTCTGCGCCAACACACTGGCCCGGAGGAGGCCCTGAGGGAGGGACGCGCTGGGGGCCCATGGGCGGCATCCCTGCGTCTCATGGGGACCCCACGTCTGAGCTGCCTGAGTGTCTTCCCGATGCCGAGCTCTGCGTGTTCCTCTTTGTCAAACCACGACGGTCACTGCTGTCCTTCTTCCCTCTGTCCCTCGGAATGGCAAGTTGCTCTCCTCGGGGTCTGCCCGACTCCAGGCCCTTCAGGCCCAGCCAGGGGACGGGAGCCTGTCCGTCCACCTGCAGGACAGACGGGCAGGGCAGGGCGCGAGCACACAGAGAAGGGGCGGGTGTCCTCCCCCGGCACGTGTCCAGGAGGCTGGGCTGTCTGTCTGTCTGTCATCTCGAAGTTCCACTGTCTGCCTTCGCGCGGGCCCAGGAGCTGTGGCCGGTGCTGGGCGGACGGCAGGGCTTTCTCTCGTGGGGCATTCGGAAACCCTGCGGAGGGAGCAAAAGCTCAGGCAGCAGCAGAGGGACTTTTTGGCTTAAACGTGTGATTCCCCACTCGAAAAAAGAACTCATTATCCAAAGTGTTTTAAGAGAATCTGTAAGGAAGAAACCTGGGTATTCGTTCATTTGCCCTTTAGAGTAAGATGCCAGATCTTGGAGCTCCGGGCCTAGTTCAGGCCAGATCGGGGCCTGTCCCCTGGATGCAGGGACAAAAGGGCTGGGTGGTTCGTGGGGCCTCTGTCATCCATCCTCCCTCCGGGCAGCAGCCCCCTGAGCCCTTCAGGGCGGGGCGGCAGGCATGCGAGATGTGCCGGTCCGCGCCCAAGCGGCTGTGCTCTGCCACTCACAGGCCTTCTCCGGAGCCAGAGCCGAGGGCTGGGCCTCGCTGGCTGCCATCCCGCCCGGGCCAGATCCCCAACCCCAGCCTCTCCCTAGGTGTCCAGAACCACCCAGAAAATGACGGTGGACCTGGAGCAGCACCTTGCCCGGCTTAGTGAGATCTTTGCCACGCGGGGCGATTACCTCCAGACCCTGAAGTTCCTGCAGCAGCTGGGCAGCAACATTATCACCCAGCTGTCGCGAGTGCCTGTGTGGACAGGGGTTACGGCCGAGCTGACCGAGCTGGCCGACCAGACTGGCTACGTGGAGTACTACAGGTGAGGGACTGGTGCGGGGCAGGGGTGGGGTGGAAGGGCTGCACTGGCTTCCTTCATCCTAGCCTGCGTTTTGGGGCCCAGGCAGGGAACTGCCACCAGAAGGTCATAATAAGCCCTTAACTGAAATCAGGCAACCTGAGAGCTTTTGGGGGCCGCAGGGTGGCATGTGGAACGGCCTCCCGGCACACAGCACGGTGCTCCCCAGGACCAGCGAGATCTCCCCGGCTCGGGCTGGGTCAAGTACAAGTGGTTTATATGTTCCTCACCTGCTGAGGTTTATGGGGCAGGACACCCTGCATCTACTGGCTCAGCCGCAGGATGCAGGGGACCAGGGAGATGGTGGCCGCTTTGCCTGCACAGAGCCTCCCCTGACGGCGGGTGCTTAGCAAGCCCAGAGACACCCCCAGCCTGAGTGCTGGGGGCTGTGGGAAGCCAGCACGCTTTGCTGTACTCAGGTGTGCAAACTCACATCCACGTCCTCTATCCCTTGGGAGTCTGTTTATGTCTCCCCTGCCTCCGCATTCCTCAGACCCCATCCCAGGTGAAGACCAGGGTTCCGCTGCCCTCCCCCCATGCTCAGGGTCTAGTGAAGGTCACTCTGGGGAGAGCCGAGGAGGGAGGCAGCGGTCTGGGCTTTGGGCATCTGGCTGAGGGTCGGCACACGCTAATAAAGCGCACGTCACCGCACCCAGGGCCCAGTGCAGAGGAGCTGGTGATGTGAGGGCGGAGCAGATCCTGAATCCTGACCAACAAGCACCAGCTCTTTGGAACCCCTCCCCACCCATCTGTTGGCTCCTCGTTAAGCCCTTTGCAAAGGTCAGAACCTTTATGCCAGCATTGCACAATTTGCTCTGGTTTTCTGGATTCATTTCCCCTTTGTGGGAAAGCCCCAACCCAGGCTGAACAGAGACTGTAGAAAATGCTCCTGGTGGCCACTGGCCAGAGACCTCCCTGCCCTGGGCTCTCACCTCCCCGCCACCCCGGGCAGGAGACGTAGGGCCCTGACGATGGGGAGCCCGTGAGTTCCCAGGTCGGGATGTCGCTCCCTATCTCCCCACAACAACACGTCCAGCCCCTGCATCCTGGGGTGTCATGGATGGCGGGATTGAGAGGGACCTGGTCCAGCTTCCCACCAGGTGAATGCTCACGGGCAACAGTGCTTTTCTCCCAGGTGACGGAAAGAAGCTGTCAACTCTAAGGCTGTGACCTGTCGACCGAAAACAGTGGCATCTGCTTAGTCCTATGACATGAGGGCCATTCACTGCCTGAGCCTTTGAAATCTTTTTGTTTCCTGCGGGGTCCGGGAGGTCAAATGTGGGTGTCGATTTCGACCCTACTGTTACATCTAAGCGGACCCAGCGTAGGGCCATGTATGCTGAAGGGCCTGATGTGAACATTTTAAAAATGACCAGGAGGAAATAAGTCAGAATTTCTATATCAAAGGGAACTTATTTTTAAGGTGATTTCATTTAAAGAGGGGAGGGGAGGGTGGTGCCAACAGCCCAGAAGCTATTTCAGTCTGGCTGATTGACAGGGACCCCAGCAACTCCCATCACCAGCCCCTACCCCTTGTTCCGGTCTGGGCAGCAAAGGTCTCCTCCAAGGCCAGCGCCTGTGGCTCCTGAACACCGACGACTCTGTCTCTCGTCCTCACCTTTTGCTGTTTGCTCGCTCCTTCTCTCGCCTGAGCTGCTCTAGAACAAGGCTTTATTTCATTCTTTGATCATTTTTTTTTAGATTGTATTTATTTTTAGAGAGGGGGAAGAAAGGGAGAAAGAGAGGAAGAGAAACATCAATGTGCAAGAAACATCACTTGGTTGCCTCTCTCACGCCCCCTACTGGGGACCTGGCCTGCAACCCAGGCACGTGCCCTGACTGGGAATAGAACCTGCGACCTTGGTGTACTGGCACGATGCTCCAACCAGCTGAGTTGTCTGGCCAGGGCTAGGGTATCTCAGTTATTTTATTCTGGAACTAACCAGCCTTGGGGGCTGGGTCTCCTCCAGACAGCCTCCCCATTTTTGCTTTTTGGATGGTTCTAAAGTACAGCCATCCAGCTAAGCAATTGGTTTTTATTTAGCACTTTTATACAAGGCCTGGCTAAGCATTAGAGGCCATAAAAAGCCTGAACACACTATCGTCTAGGAGAGGCTTCTTGCAACAGAGTGAGCAACTGAGAGCTTCAACAGAGGCCGGATGTGGGAGGGGCTGGGAGAGGCGGGGCCAGAGAGGCTTCCTGAGAGCCCCATTCTGGGTTGGAAATACATCCCCAGGTCATCACCCGCCTCCTCTGGGAAAATGCATCTGCCTTGCAGAGTTGTTTCCAGGAACTCCTTACAGCTGAAGGCGCCGAAAGGCAGCCCTAGTCCTGGAGAGTGAGTGAAAAGCAATCCTAACTTGATTTCCTGCTAGTGGGGAGAGAAGTAACTAGAAACCTTTGGGTATGAAACTTGAAACCAGGACTTTGAGAGGGGCCTGGTGGGCTGGCCTTGTCTCTTGCTGGAAGGCTGGAAGAGGTGGAGAGTCTGCCATTCCTGGGCCAGGCTCCCCTGCCCCGGCCTCAGTGTTCCAATCTGTGAAGGTGGGATCCTCACACCCACATTCCTTCCAGATGGTCCCCCAGGTTCCTTCCAGCTCTGACTCCGATTCTGAGAAAGCTGGCTCCTTGGAGCCTCGTCCTGATTGAGGGTGGGCTCTGTACTTGCCCCAGAGCCCCCAACTCCATTCCTGGGGGCCTGCCCAGCTCTGTGCAGGGTGAGTGCTTTGATGGGGCTCCCTTGGGGGCAGAAAGGACCACACTTGGCTGCCAGGTGGCCTCCAGGGTGCTCCGCCCCCTAGGAACCCCGCTGTCCCTTTCTCCCAGCTCCACCCCACTTCCTCCCCACACTCTAGGCTCTTTTCCCTCTTTGTGGTACCCTCGAAGCAGAACACCGTGGCTGGGGAGAAGGGGTCAACGGATTTATTCGGCTCTTGCATCGAGAGAAACAATGAGTACAAGACTTCCCTTTTGGGGACTGGGAGAAGTCCCTTCTCCGCCCCACACCCCCACTCTGGGCTGTTGTTATAACGGAGGGGAGTTTTGCTCTGCTCCACATGAGCGGCTCCTGCCCTCCTCCCAGGTGGCTTTCCTACCTCCTGCTCTTCATCCTGGACCTGGTCATCTGCTTCATCGCCTGCCTGGGACTGGCCAGGCACTCCAGGTGTCTCCTGGCCTCGTGAGTAGCCCTGCCTGTGGGCCTGGGACAAAGATCGGGCAGGCGTATGGGGTGACAGTACCACAGTCAGATGTGGCGGGGGCAACAGCCTGAAGTCACCAGCTTGTTATCTGGGCACCAAGCAAGGACTGGGCTTCCCTCCCTGTGTCCCTTCCCTCCTGGGCCTTTCATCAGAGCCTCCCACCGTCCCTAACTAGGAACCCCCATTAGCTAGTGCCCTGCAGCCCAGATGCCTAATCCCAGGGCTTGGGGTCCATCTCCCTGTCCCAGAGGTCAGCAGGGGCCAGCGAAGGCAAGTTCATGCTGAGAGGGAGGGAGCTGAAGTTGGTGGGGTAACAGCCATCTGGGGGTCCCCTGCCCGCTGGCCTTTGCCTGGATCCCACCCGTGGCTGCCTCTCTTCCAGGATGCTGTGCTGTGGGCTACTGGCCCTGCTCCTCAGCTGGACGTCCCTGGCCGCAGACAGCGCTGCAGCAGTGGTGAGTGTGGGGGTGGGGGATGGCCTGACCAGGACCATCTCAGGTGGGTGGCACGTCAGTCTGTCCTGTCCAGCGTCCCTAGGGCAGGGTCAGCTTCCGGCCTCGGTCCCTAAGCTAAAGTCCCGGAATCTCAGAACTGAAGGGGCTTGAGCTCTTCCGCACCAGGCGTCTCACTCTTTAGGGGGGACAGGGCCCAGAGAAAGGAAGGGGCTTCCACAAGGTCATGAAGCATTTAGGGCCAGAGCCCAGGGAAGACATCTGAAGCTTATCCCTTTGTCACCCTGCTGGCCTGGTCCCAGCCACCTGCTTGTGAGGACATGCACGGGTGACCAGGTGACTTCTCTCTGGGTCTGGCGGGGTGGGCGGAGTCTCACCTTGGGCTGGAGGAGCCCCCCGCCCCAGCTGCAACTGCAGCTGCACACCCGGGGGCATTGGGCATGTGGGAGGCCGCACTTAACTGGCTCCGCCCCCTTGCCCTTGGACTCACACAGTCTGACACAGACTGTAGTGCCTCAAAATGTTAAAAAGCAAAAACGTGCATCTGGGGGAGCTTCCTATGGAGGTGTTTGAGTTAAGCTGTGTGCATGAGGCATGCATTCATTCACTTACTCAGCTGTTGCTTGGCTCTGGGGCAGTGAGTGGTGCCAGCTGCAAGGACTTGTTTATTCTTGACTGAGTGGCAGCCTCCGGAAGACAGACTTGTGGGTGGATAGTTGCAACCCGAGTGAATCAATACAGCGGAGGTGCATGCTATGTGTGTGTGTTGGGGGGGGGGGGGCAGGCAGGATTTCCGGGGGGATTTCAGGGAACCCCTAGCCAACTCAGGCCACAGACTGACCCCGCGTCATCTGCCCGAGCTCCCTGCAGATAAGAGAATGGGGCTCCTGCTGGAAGCCCTCTACCCAAACTCAGGCCTCGCCCAGTGGCCTGGGGGCTGGCCCGGAGCTCTGGCCTTGGGCAGTTTGCCCCATGAATGAATGGATCCTGGCGCTGCTTGGCACATAGCAGCTTTGGGCAGAGCTAGAAGGGAGAGGAGGCGGGCAGCTCCTGTGTGGTGTCTTCCCCCCAACCATGCAGTGTCCTCTTCGTGCAGGACGGAGACCTGGACAGGCATGAGCCCTTCAGATATAGGGAAGGGCAGGTCAGATGGCCCACACTGTGCCCCAAAACATCCTGATGTCATGGGGAGCGGGGAGACCGTACACAGTCCAGGGGCGTGACTGCTGGCAGAGAGACAGGCGCAGCTGCCTGGCCGCCTGCCTCTCCTTGGGGACAAGAGAAGCTAAGGGAAGCTCCCACGTGGTGTGGCTCTCTGGGGCCCCTCCTGCCGCCCGGGCAGCCTCGGCCTCCTGGAAGCAGCAGCAGCATCCAGCTCGCCCCTGTAAGCTGCCCTTTGGGAAGCAGCCTGCCTCCTGGCTCCTTCTCACTGGGCTTCAGTGTCCACGGAAACCAGAGGCGATTTAATCTCCCAGCTGGGTGCTGCGGAATGCAAGGGCGCAGAGAGAAAGGCCATTTCCCTGACTGGTTTGGTCAGGCCCCTCTGTGCCAGAGCCAGTGTGAATGAGCCTTTGACTGGGCTCCGGAGCCTGCTGCATATTAATAGGGAGTGGGGTGAGGGGGGGTGAGGGGGGCGGGGAGTAGACTGTCAAAGTGTCAAAGGCTGCAGCAGCTTTTGTGTGGCCTCCCCGCCCATACCCTCTGAGGATGGACACTGTACCCTGCCCTGTTCCCCACCCCCTGCCTTTGCTCTTCCCAGAAAGAACCTCCCCGGGGAGGGATGGGCCCACGGGAGCTTTGGCTGCGCACCAGCGCTAACTTGAGGGGGGCTCCCTGGGAATCCGGTGCCCCTCCCAGCCGTACAGCCCTGGGGGAGTCACGGAGTTTCCCCAGGCCTCGGCTTTCCCCTGGGTGAGGCAAAGCGGGTCACAGCCCTCGCCACAAAGGCTTGTGGGTGGGGTGAGGTGGGTGGCCAGTCCGTGGGAGGCATACAGGAAATGTTCAGTCAACAGTAGCCACCACTGGGCACCACACAGTTGCTGCCACTCTGTGAGGGTCGGGCTGAGTCCTTCAGACTGTCACTGCTGCTCTCAGGAGCTGCCTGCAGGCCCCGCCACCACCTGGGCTGGGCACCGGGAGGCCCTACCCGTGCTGGGGCACTTTCTCTCCCCGTCCCACCCTCATCCCGTTGCCTGCACAATGCACTCCAGGCCGTGTCCTCACTGGCAGGACAGTTGAGTCCTTGTGGGAGAATCTGAAGGGCAGGACTGGCCTGAGGAGGGGACAGGGGGCCTCGTCCCCAGTGGAGCCTCTGATGGGGCCTCCTGCCTCTCTTTGAATCCCAAACTTCTTGGGGTGACCCAGGCAAAGATGGCGGCCTTGCTTTCTCCCCACCCCCAACTCGGGCTGGCTCCCCTCTCTCCAGCGACAGGTGGGGAACACCTGGGCCGGCTGGTGCTGTGGCTCCAATTTAGAGCAATAAACCAGCCTGGTTGCTGGCGCCTGCTAGCGATTCGCGTAAGAGCAGTTCTCTCCAGACCCCGAGCACGTGGCTGTTTGCATAGATGCATGTGTGCACGCACAGGGCTTGTGGGAGCTCTGTATCTGGAAGGGCGTGTTAGTCCCCAAGTACATCCACTCTCTAGGCCGCAAGTGTCACAGTACAGCTCACTACTGCCTCCCGTGCCTGGCACAGGGCGTGGCGCCTCGTAAGTACCCGGTAGATACCTATCAACTCCATGGACGAATGAGTGATGGCCCAGAGTGGACCCCTGAGGCCGCCGCTCCTGAAGGGGAAGAGGGCACTGGCCGTGCAGGGCCGTGGGGAGGGGCCCCTTGCTCAGGAGCACCCGCTGGAGCAGCGGTGGCCCCTGGGACCCGGCCGGAGGACCCGAGGACCCTGGCTGCTCTGAGAAGTGCAGCTGCCCTTTCCTGGACCCTGGCTGGGTCTGGGGAGGGCTGGCTCAGAGGGCGACATTCTTGCTGCCACCTCTCCCAGGGCCCGGGGCTGCTCCCTGTGGTCACCTAGCCAGTCCGTGCCATGTGGCCCAAGCTCCCAGCTCGCCATTGGCAGAGCCTGGAGCTGGTGTCCTCTGACTCCCAGCCCCGCATGGTTTCGTGAGCAGGCCTGCCCTCAAAAGCTCAGCAATGGACTTGGCACCAGCACAGTTCGTTAGAGTTGGTCCCGGGAAGGCCTCGCAGATGGACAGCCCCAGAGGGGCATCGGAAACGTGGGCTACCTTACGTAGATTAATTCATAAGGGGCATGGTGTTTTCTCTCTGTATTATAAAGGAGGCACCTGAGACAGAAAGAATAAGTCGCTTGTCCAAAGTTACAGAGCTAGGAAGGGGCAGAGCCAGGACTCAAACCCAGCGGGGCTGAGTTTTCTGAGTGTTCTTGTCCACCCGGGACAGTGCACAGAGGTCCAAGTGGCCGGGGCTGAGGGCACGGGGCCCCTCCCAGGGTCCTGGTGTCATGACCTCCCCACCCCTCTTACCTCTCCCTGGCCTAGGGCGCCAGTGACTTCTGCGCAGCTCCCGACACCTTCCTCCTGAACATGACGGAGGACCAGCTCAGCACAGGTAAGGGGCTCACAGGCCTCTGGTCAGAGCCGCCCTGGCCGACCCGACTATGCGCTGCCCACCCGTTTCGGCCCTGTCTCCCTCCCAAACCCTTTGGGATCAACGGCACCTCTGGGCCGTTTCATAGATCCTGCCTCCTTGGGGGGCTCGGGAGTGGCCTGGCCACTGAGGATCGATGAGGGCCTGGTCCTCTGCTTGATGTCATCCTTGCCTTGCAGAGGTGACCCGTTACTACCTGTACTGTGGTCAGAGCGTAAGCAGCCCCTTCCAGCAGGTACGACTCGCCCCGCCCATAGTCCCCTTCCTCGGCGTGCTCTCTCTCGACCCGCAGCCCTGGCCCTGATGGGGCAGGTGGAGGTGGCTGGGTGTGCTTTGCTTCACTGTGGTCCTCTGAGTGGGGCGGTGCCCTTGGTCAACCTCTAGATCAGCGTTTCCCGCACGTGCGCCCAGCACCCAGGGTGCGGTTAACACGCAGGTGCTGTGAAGCAGGTCTGGGATGGGGCCCGAGAGTCCGTGTTTCTCACAAGCTCCAAGGCGCGTCCAAGCTGAGGTCCACTTTGAGTAGCAAGAAGCAAGAGGCCTCTCAAGAAGCCCGAGGGAGGAGGGGAAGCTTTCCTGCAAGCAGGAAGGGCCATAGTCAGGGATGTGAGTGCAGGTGTGGCCAGGGGCGGGGGATGGGGAGGGGGGCTGCAGAGGAATGGGCCCTCGGCAGCTGGGGGGCTTGGGAAATTCAGCCTCACAACGGGATGGCGGTCTGTCCTGGCCCAGGCACTGACCATCTTCCAGCGCTCACTGACCGCCATGCAGATCCAGGTGGCGGGACTGCTGCAGTTTGCTGTGCCCATCTTCCCCATGGCAGAGGTGAGGCGGTCTCCCCAGCATCCATGCTAGAAGCGGGGGAGCCCCAGGGCCAGGCTTCAGAGAGCCAGGCTGCAGAGAGTGTTCTCTCCCCGTAGTCTGGCTCCTTCGCGTGGCTTGTTTGTGATTTTACCCACAAGCCCTGCCCCCACCGCTCAGTCTCCGCTTGTCTGTCTGCCTGTCTGTCTGTCTGCATGTTTGCCTCTTTGCTTCCTCCTGCTTCAGAATGAGCTGCTCAGAATCCAGCTCCTGTTAAACTCCTCGGAATCCAGCCTTCAGCAGCTGACAGCCATGTTGGATTGTCGCGGGCTGCACAAGGTGCCGGGCTGGCCCTGGGGGGTGAGGGGGGTGTGGGGGCTCCCCGCAGGCCCAGGGAGTCGGGAGGAAGCTGGACAGCAGAAAGGTGGAGAGGTGCTTGGCTTCTTGATTCCCTCCAGTAGCTGAGACAGGGAGACCTGGTGGAAGTACCAGGGGCGAGGTAGCAGGACTGGGCTACGTTACCCATAGGACACCGGTGATGGCCATCTGGTCAACCCATTCACCTCCCTGGGTTGCAAGTGGGCACCCAATCTCATGGCCAGGGTCATCTCTCCGGGAATTTGAACTGTCAGACACTAATGCCGGGAACGCACTGGGAGTCTGTGAGCCCTCCCCCGCCACCAAAGCAGTAAGCCAACGTGTGCTGAAGCTCCCACATCTCGGTGGATGCAGAGCAGAGGGTCACGCTCACGGGCGTGGCTGCCACCGACAGGGCTCGGCTCTGCACTCCACCTTGTTCCGCGCAGGTTGTGCCTGAGGTGCCAGTCAGGCCTCGCAGCTGTGCTGCGCGGTCCCTGTCACTTCACGGGGAGTTTTACAGAGAAGGAAAGCGTGTGTGTGGATGGACAGGTGGAAAGATCGATAGATCTCTGTGTGTGTCTGTAGGTAGATGATAGATAGATGATAGATACATAGATAGATAGATAATGTGTGCATGACTTACTGAAGGTTCCAGACTTGGTAAGTCACACTTGGGCGTTGGGTCCTGGCTGCCTGACTTAACCGCTGAGAACACAGGTGTCACCCCAGGCCCTCCGCCTCCCCCCCACGTCCGGTCAGTCCCTCAGCCCGTGCTGGCAGCCACCCCCTCGAATACGTCCCGAGTCCGTCCCCATCGCGCTCTCTCTGTCCTGCCCAGCCCTGGCTTCCCGGCTGGTCTCCCAGGTTCTCCCGCCCCCGTCCCACCCGTGTCCATTCCTGTACAGCAGCCAGAGTGTTTAAATTAAAAACAAACCGGATCACATCCCTTCTACCCCACACCCCCTGGTGTCTTCCCGTCATGGTGTGATGAACTGCAAACTCCTCCCCTGCCTGGCGAGCCCCGGAGTGATCCGGCGCCAACCCAGTCTGACCCCTGTTGGCCTGTTCCTCTTTCCTGAGCCTGCCACACTTGTCCCTTTGCGTCACTGCTCAAGGCGCCGTCTGCTCCGTCTTGCCCCCGTGGCCTCAGAGTAAACACCACACTCTCTGGCTCCCCCACCCAGACCCCCACAGCCTGGCCGTCCTTGTTGAGAGCCAAACCTCCCGTGCCTAGCACACAGTAGGTGTTCGGCAAATGTCTGTAGAGTGATCCCAAGGAGCCCCATTGTGTTGGGCTCCAGAGTGTGGGCCCTCAATGACTGTCGGGGTGCTTGGGATGTGAAGGGGGGAGCTCCGGGGCCAGGCTGAGGGCGAGGGGCTTCCGGATCTCCCCCCTTCACAGCTGCGTGTCCTTCCTCCTCCAGGACTACCTGGACGCCCTCGCTGGCATCTGCTATGATGGCATTGAGGGCTTGCTCTTCCTCAGCCTCTTCTCCCTCCTGGCCGCCCTGGCCTTCTCCACCATGACCTGCGCGGGGCTGCGGGCCTGGAAGCGCTTCACCACCAGGTGGGCTGCCTGGAGGGGACTTCCTTGGGGAGCAAGTGGGAGGCTCTGCTCTGCCTGAGCCGAGGGCTGATAACCTTCAAGGGACCAGACCAGCCAAGGGCCCAGGCATCCAGCCCCAGCAAGCACCTAGCTTTCTGCCAAAGCTGCCCTGAGAGTCCAGACAGACCCCCGAAAGGGGGCTCCTGGGGAGCCAGGGCAGGAGTAGGCCTGAGGACGGGGACAGCATCATGCCACAGCCTGGCATCTTTTGCCCCTCCTCCCCTCCTCTGCAGGACTCTGTGGCGTGAGGTAAAAGAGGAAAGCTTTCATTGCTGGGCGGGGTGCCCCCAGCAAGCCAGGGAGCATAGGTTATAGCACAGTCACCAGGGACCTACAGTCTCTCTGGGGACATAGACAGAGATGCGGTGGTAGATCAGAGAAGAGGAAGCAGGTTAGGGAGGGTCAGTGTGCACGTGGTCGGCACAGTGGGCTGCCTGGAGGAGGCGGATGTGAACTTGGGAACAGGGCTGAGTGGTCTGAGGGAGGTGCGGCCAAGGACCGTGTCTCAGAGGAAATTCAAGGACACACCTATGGCCAGAAGGAGTGTCCTGGGTGGGGACCCCACTGCCTTGGAGCCTCCCTGGCCCTTCATGGTTGGCCGTGTCCTGTGTGCCATTCTAGGGACAGAGACTATGACGACATCGATGACGATGACCCCTTCAACCCCCAGGCCCGGCGCATCGCCGCCCACAACCCGCCTCGGGGGCAGCTTCACAGCTTCTGCAGCTACAGTAGCGGCCTGGGCAGCCAGACCAGCCTGCAGCCCCCGGCCCAGACCGTCTCCAATGCCCCTGTCTCAGAGTACATGTACGGCAGGGGCTCCTGGGGGCCCCCCTCGCACCACCTCGCCCAGGGGGGACAGGGCCATGGGTCCAGAGAGCCGGGCAGTGGTCCACTCACTGCAGCCTCGGACGCCTGAGGAAGGCATCCAGCTGGCATTTAGTCATGTGACCCCTGCACACCCATGTGTGTGGAGCAAATATCTTCCTGTACAGATGCCAGGCTTTCTCCACGAGCCCACAGGGTGGGTCTCGGGGCCCAGAATGGGCATTTCTCACGGGCCCTGCTGTGGCTGCCTGAGTGCCTCCCCACGCCTTCCCCTCCTGAGCTCTCCTCTTGGCCCGCAGGAACCAAGCCATGCTCTTTGGTGGGAACCCCCGCTACGAGAACACGCCACTCATCGGAAGAGGCTCCCCGCCTCCCACGGTAACCTGGGCTCCCACAGCGGGGGCGGGCGGAAGGGTTCTTGAGCCGGGTGCCTGTCGGGGAGGGGCCTCGCCTTCACTCAGCTGGACAAGGGGCTTCGCCTGCCCCCTGCAGGTAGCTTGGAAGGGACCATCCAGTTGATAAACTAGGAGCACTGGAGACCCAGGGACATGGGGACCAGGATGCTCATGGGTGTCCAGCAAGGGTTCCTGGTGAAAAGCACAGCGCCAGACCCAGTCCTCAGGAAGCATATAACCTGCAGGAGGGGACAGTCAGCCAAGCTGCTGGTAATAAGTGCCACTGGTACTTAGGACCTGGAGGGGGGAAGCATCCCCGCTGCTCTGCGGGCCCACAGACGTCCCGTGGAGTAGGTGGCAAACCTCAGCGCAGCGGGCCTCACCCGGGCGATGGTGCCCCCGGGGGAAGTTTGGCCACGTCTCTTGTCATTTTTTAGTTGTCACATCTGGGAGTGGCTGCTTCTGGCACCTAGTGGGTAGGGACCAGGGGTGCTGCGAAGCCCCCTATGGCACACAGGATGACCCCCACCACAAACAGTGACCAGCCCCAGGGGTCCCTAGCGTTGAAGTTGAGAAACTGCTCTGACCAACCACCCATCTGTCCCTGCATGACCCCACCTTGCAGTGTTTGTCCAGGGCGCCTGCCCCGCTGTCCTTTTACAAACAGCACTAGACCCAGGCCACACTCTCGAGTCCAGGGCCCCGAGGCCGGGAGACCGTGTGGGTGAAGTCATCGCCTTTTTAAAACGCCCCCCTGGCTTTTCTCTCTAACCAGAAGCCTCCTGGGTTCCTTTTCCTCGCCACCAGCTGCAGGGGACCCAGGAGTGCAGGTTGGTTTTCAGGTGACTCTGAGCACAGGTGATTAGGGAAAGCCTGCTGCTGTGAAAAGTGAATTACTCAAAGCACCGCGATGCCAAATAGAAATGACTTTCAGATCACCTTCTGCTTTGAAAGATCCAGGCCACTCTCCCTGCCGTTAGCAGAGACGCGCAAGGACTGGCCTTATTGGCAAGGCTCGAGAACACAGAGCAAGGTTGAGTCGAGGTGGACTCGGCGGCCCCTGCGGAGGGAGAGGGGCTGGTCAGTGCGGGCACCATGTGTTTGAGGCTGGGAGCCAGAGGTCCTGATGGTCCCTGGGGCGGGCAGCTCCCCGGACAGGAAGCCTGCCTGGGCCACTCTAGTTCCTCCACTCCCCACGATGCCCTGTCATTCAGGGCATGCTTCCCTGACCAGTGTGGCTCAGTTGGTCAGGTGTCCAGCAAAGCAAAAGGTCACCGGTTTGACTGCCGGTCAGGGCATATGCCTGGGCTGTGGGTTTGGTCTCTGGTTGGGGCGTGTGAGAGCGGCAACCAATCGATGTTTCTCTCCCCCTCTTCTTACCTTCCATTCTCTCTCAAAATAAATAAATGAAATCTTAAGAAACAAAAAATCTTGGTCCCTGGCCACTGTGGCTAACTAACTGTGGCTGGCCCGGCTCTCTCTCCCTCAGAAATTCCAGCACTTTTGCTAGGACAGGGCCCAGTGTGACTGGTAACATGGTGTGACCCTGTCCTGACTGTCCCCTCCTCTCTCACCCACAGTACACTCCCAGCATGAGGGCCACCTACCTGTCCCTGACGGATGAACCCCTGCGGCACTACGGCAGTGAGTTCCCGGCCTAACCACCTTGCGGAGGGCGCGCTGCCTCCCTGACCCACTCTGGTTTGTCACGGACTCGCACGAGAGCTGCGCTTCTTCAGTGGAAACCAAAGGGATCTGGACACTGGTCACGGCACTGGAAGGGCCCTGTTCCCACAGAGGAGCCGCTGAGAGGCAGCATCGGCCGGGGCGTGGCTGCCCCGGCAGACGGAAGACCAGCCTCCCTCTCCCAGCCTCTTCTCCACACCAGAACTGTCCCCCAGCTACTTGGCTGTCCCCACGCCGGCAGCCTGGCTCAGCTCACCCCTACACCCCACCCTCACCGGGTGCAGAAGAGCAGCGAGGAGGGGCCGGGCTGGGCTCCGCGGTCCCGTTGCCGGGACTGCCCCCTGCGAGCACAGCCAGAAGGCCAGGTGACCCCTCTCTGAGTGCACCGTCTCCTGTCTGTGTGGATGGTAGCATTTTCCCGGAGGTGAAGGTGGAATTGCTGATCAGGAGATGCTTTTAAGGAAGGTGATGTCCCCAGTGAGACCAGAAACTGTCCAAATCGGTCTCCCGGGGCCTGGTGGCCTCTTCTGGGCCACAGAGGGAAGGTGTTGGAGAGCTCTGTGGAGGAGGCAGGCGGGCCCCAGGCCTGGGGGACCGCAGCCCTGTGCCTGGTGGGTTTCTGCAGTGACGCCCTGTGGGAATGGGGGCAAAAGCTTGCCCCATCCTGCCGGCCTTTCTGCAGCCCTCCGTCCCAAGTGATGCTGTGAGTTTGTTTGCCATGGGTGGGGATGGTCTCAGGTATTAACACACACTCTGAACGCAACTGTAACTCTTCCCCCTCAGTGTTTTAAATACTTTGATTGTCCAAAGACTTGAACCTCATAGCACATCCAGTTTTTACAATGGACTTGGGGCTCATTCCTTACACTTGATTTGTCTGCCATTCCTTTTCAGAGTTTGCTACCACCGGCCAGTTCTTTAAGGATCTAGGGGTGCGAGAGGGGGATTTTTGAACAAAATAAAGAACGGCTAGACTTCCTGTCCTAAGCTGCTGTTTGATGGGAATGTGGGTTCATCCACCGCCCCCCAAGATCCTTTAAGGGAGGAAGGAAGGGGAAACAGCCTGAACAGCCCCCTCCAGGGGAATGAATGGCCAGGCCAGTGTTCCCCTCCCTCTTGTTTGCAAGTGAATCTGTCAGTAAAGGTTTTAGCAAAGCTGGACAACTTGATACGTAGACAGGTGTCTTCCTTACCTCCTCCACCCCATTGTGCCAGCCCCCTGCGCTGTACCTGCTAGGTTAGAAGGAGCTTGTTAACCAGGAAAAAATAATGACCCATCATTCTGTCCCCTGAGGAGCCAGGGTGAGGGTCTGGTGCTGCCAACATCCTGCCAAGTCGTAGTGCCCAGCACTGAAGCGTCCACAGCCTCACACACCAAAGCAGGCTCATGGGGTGGCATGGTTTGGGACAGGGGCTCTGTCTACATTTTGGAAGAGCCGCCTTCTCATCAAAGCAATGACAGCGGTGTGGGTCTCAGCCCCCACAACAGAATGAGGCCACAGGGCAGCCTGGACTCAGCTGCCTTAACCTGTACCAACGGTCTACCGTAAACACCCCTTCGTATGGCCGCGTCGTGGGCGAGTAGAAACTCTGTGACGACAAGCTGTTGCTTCTTAATCTTTCATTATCAGCCACTAGAGAGTTGTTTTTAACGCATGTAAACTAAACTAGAACCCTGGCTTGGTTCCCCAAGGAGCCTGGCGGGCACAGCTCTGCTTGGTGTGCGTGCGCCCCCACCTGGAGGACAAATAAACCACTTGTACTAAGATGTGCCCTCCGCGTCTAATTTCCTCCTCTGCGGGGATAAGGAGGGGGGGACCGAGGGGCCCCTTTTGGCTGGGTTATGTGGTTGAGAGCTTCAAAGCAGATTTCAGCGTGAGGACTGAGAGATGGGGCCGCTGAATGAATGGTGTGGCCTCTCATGGGGCCCCTGGCTACCCTGCACTCAGACCTCGTTTCTGCCCCAGTCTTTCTCCGAAGGTCCCTGTAACAGCCATCGCTCCTGATGTTGCTGATAATAAGCAGCGTGCATGGAACCCCTGCACTGTTCCAGGGACTGTCCCAAATATGTACTGACTTGTTCATCAAACCCACAGTAACCCTATGGGGTCACTCATTTTGAATATAAGCCAACAGAGGCGCAGAGAGGGTAACTTGGAGCAAGTGCCAGAGCCGAGTGTCAACCCAGAGCCCCAAGCTGGGTGCCTCTGCAACGCTGTGGGGTAGGGGCGGTGGTCACACAGCGGCTGCTGCCCGCCCCCCCGCCGTGGGTCCTTTCCGTTGTGGCCATTTGGTCAGACTTCAGATTCTTATACGACACGCGCGGGAGGATATGGCAGCAGAGGGGAGGCCGGGGTCATAATTCCCACGTAGTGGATGAGGACCCTGAAGAGTGGGGAGTCAAACGACCTGCCAGATCACACGCAAATCAATAAACAGCAGAGTCCGGCATCACCAACCAGGGCTCAGGACTTCGGAGCCCTGACTACAAATTGGCGTTTGCTCCGGATCCTGCCCAGGGCACATTTGTAGACTTGGCTACAAACACTTATCGTGGCCGGCGTTTGGCTAACTTGTTGCTTAATTTCTCTCCTACCTCTAGAGACCGCCAGAGGAAGTAGGAGGGATCGCGGCGCTCGGGTCTTTCCTGGACGGGAGGTCACGTGCTCCGCTCGCCTAGGTGCCTCCGCGTCCTGCGGCGGTCAGGTTGCTAGGCAACGGGTAAAGGCCGCGGCCCGGAGCCGTTTGAGCGGTGCTGGGGGCGGCCCCGCAGCTCGTGCGCTTCCCCAGCGGCCCGGCGGCAGCAGAGCGGACCGAGGGTAAGCGAGGGCGCAGAAGGACATCGGCGGCTGAAGAGGACAGCGGAGAGAGTGAAGGCGGGAGCCACTAGGGTAATAATCACCGAGAGTGCAAGGAATTCCTGATGGGGCTTCCTCCAGGGGTAGCTCCGCCAGGTGGCGGATGCCAGGACTAGCGCTCTAAGGGTGCCTGGCGCGTTGGTCCTCGATGCTCTCGGCACTCCCGAGTCACTGCGCCCTAAAAGTTCTCAACACCTTGCCTCCTGCACCCCTACTCCCAGCCAGCAGACCTGATACCTGCGATCTGTCTCCTGGAGGAGTCGGGAGACCGCTAAAGGGTTTACAGCTGAATGCAGGGGAAACAGCCTGCGCTAGGGTGGCCCGAGGATGGGCAGTCAAGAGGAGAGCTTGCTGGTGAGAGTGGAGGGAAGGGACCTGGCAGTGACTGAGCACCTGCTGGGCGGCAGGTCCTGGAAATGCTCCTTCCGTCCAGTCCTCAGGGCAAATCGCCTCTGTAGAGCCAGAGTCCGGGCCAGGCTCTGTCTGGACTTAAGTGCTATGACCTTGGACAAGGTACTTAATGTCTCCGGGCATCGGATTCTCCATCTGTAGAGTGAGAATTGTGGTAACTGCTTACGGGGCTGTGGCGGGCACACATAGGGCCTGTGTACGTGTTCACAGGGCCTGGGGCCCTTTAAAAAAAAAAAGATTTTATTTATTTATTTTTAGAAGGGAAGGGACCTACAACCTGAGCCCTTGGGGACTCGCTGTCAGAGGCCCACTTTCTGAGAGTTAGGAGTGGCCAGCACAGGGACAGCTCCGCTCAACTCCGTAGTGGACATGGACAGACCCTGTCAGGTGACCAGCAGTGTAAGCTGATGAGGAGCATTCAGACCCCACAGAGTCTGTTGGCCATGAGAGGGGTTGGAGGGATCCAGGTCTCTTCTGGGGTGAGTGAAGAACAATTGGTGGGAGGTGTCCACTGCATGTGTCAGGTCTCCGAATGACTGAGTGGCCCGGCCAAGGTCAAGCAGCTGGTGAGTGTCAAGGCCAGAACTGAAGCCCAGCCCTGGCCCAGCCTCCTTTCCAGTTCCCCATGGTGCCGTTCATGACTGATGGCACAGACCAGAGCATTCCTCTAAGGCCCGACTATTCCGCCTGTGGAGGAAGGGGTCCTGCCCTCCCTGCTCCAGTCCCAGGCAGAGCATGGCAGGGTGGGCAAGTTTCCCGGGGGTTCCCCAGAGGGCGGCAGCGGGTCGAGTCCGGTAAACTAGAACTCTGGCATAGGTGAGCCTTTGGACAGTCCGGTGGTTGAGTGTGAGACTTCCTGGAAAGGCCCAAGGCTCTCCAATCTGTGTACCGGATGACCAGGTGGTCCAGTGCCTGGCAAGAAATTTTGCCCAACATAATCACTATCAGTACTTCCTCCTGCTTTGCAATAAGCATATTAGCTCAGTAAAAACTGGATGCTGTCAGGAGTGGGAGCTTTGGAGCCGGGCAGACGAGCTCTCCACGGACTAGCTCCGTGATCGGGACACGGCCCTTGGGGCATTTCTGAGAATGGGATTCTTCCCAAGTGGAATGGCGATGTTATGGTCCACTAGGAGGGCAAGCGCGTCATCATTGCTCGGTGAATGATTTCTTCAAATAAAGATTCAAATCCCCTAGAACCGCTCCCCTCAACCAGATCGGGAACCTGGAGCCGTGCCCCTCCGGGTGAGGCCCACGGGGACTGGGGAGCAGCGGCCGGGCCTGCCTCTCACTGCACGCTCTCGCTCTGCCCTGCAGCGGCCGCTACCATGGAGATCGTGTACGTGTACGTGAAGAAGCGAAGCGAGTTCGGCAAGCAGTGCAACTTCACCGACCGCCAGGCGGAGCTGAACATCGACATCCCGCCCAACCCCGAGCTGGCGGAGCTGTACGTGGAGCGGAACCCCGTGGACACGGGCATCCAGTGCTCCACCAGCATGTCAGAGCACGAGGTGGGTCCCTGCCCCAGGCCTGGCCTGCGAGGGTGTGGTCTGGGCGACGTCAGCCACCGGGACGCCAGGTACAGTGGACCGCTGTGTATGCTGGAGGTGTGGGGGCAGGATCGCCCCGCGGTGGCCAGGGGCGGACCCAGCGCCCAGCAGCCCCTGCGCCAGGCGAGTGTCACGATGCTCTCCCCCAGGGCCTCTGGCCTCCCCTTCAAGACTCTTTTTAGAGTTGTTTTAGGCATTTGGTACAGGTGGAAGAGGTATTCCCCTGGGGGGGGCGGGAGTTTTCTTTTATTTTATTATTATTTATTTTTAGAGAGAGGGGAAGAGAGGGAGAAATAGAGGGAGAGAAACATTGATGTGTGGTTGCCTATCGTACACCCCCCAACGGGGCCCTGAACCCACAACCTAGCCATGTGCCCTGACCGAGAATTGAACCAGCTACCTTTTGCTTCGCAAGACAATGCCCAGCCAACTGAACCATGCCAGCTAGAGCATGAGGGAGCAGAGATTTATGTCCACAGGCAACTCTCCGGCTGAGAAAGGAAAGGTTGCCATAGAAAGTTTTTGTCAGAGGGGTCTCCAGGATAAGAGAACTGGGTCACATCACTGTTCGGTCCCCCGGCGAGTCCCCCGCCTGTCTGAACCAGGTGGCCCGCTCCTGATTACATCGGGAACTGCCGGGAGAAAATTAGACTGAAGGAGAGAACCCATCTCTCGTGTCCCAGATCAGCCGAGCGAAAAATCAGAATTCTGCTTTGATCCAAACGCACGGCAAGCGAGGTAAAAGGTGCCAGGAAGTCACCATTCAAGAGGGACAGCAACGGCGTGTCCCAGGGCTAACGGTCATCATGGCGATTTTGTCCGGGACATAGAGATGGCCACCACAAAGGCCACCCCACATTAGGGTCTTCCGTCAGCCGCTCTGCCCTGCGAGGACGGGTGACGACTGTGAGAGAGGGCCTCAAAAGGGACAGGAGAGGGAAGGGGCGGCCGAGTGGGCGTGGGGTTTCCGCAGGGAATGACGAAAAAGTTCAAGAAGCAGAGAGTGGTGACAGTGGCCCGATGCCGTGAGTGTCCCCGACACACCGAATCGTGCACTTTCAGTATTTAAAGTGGTAAAATCTATGTTGCATGTATGTTACCACCAAGTTTAAAGTGGGAAGAGATGGAAAGGGGGCAGACCGGTAAGTCTGGGGGTTAAAACTGCACAGGGAGTGGGCAGAGCAAATCCAGACTCTTCATGGTTCCTGTGTTTCATTGCTGTGACATCGTGAATGGTAGGACAGGGAAGGATATTCACTTCTTCCTCCTTCGGGAACTCACAGAACACGTGGGTGGGATTCGGGTAAAGTCAGAAGTGGGTTTTCCATGACCAGGGCATCATCAGCAAAGCGGCTGGCTCCGTACAGTGGCACGTTCGTGGCTGCCCGTGACCCCTGAGGACCAGCGCCCACCTTCCTGGTCCCTGAAAATCTTGTGGTTTCAGCCAGAGACACTTGATGGGTCCATCCCTGGGCGCTCAGGGCTCTGGATCCTGGTTGCAGGCGTGACTAAATGCTCACACCAGGAGCGGGTATACTCACCGGGGCTCTCTGTTCAGGCCAACACGGAGCGAATCGAGATGGAGACCCGGGGGGTCAACCACGTGGAGGGGGGCTGGCCCAAGGATGTGAACCCCCAGGAGCTGGAGCAGACGATCCGCTTCCGGAAGAAGGTGGAGAAAGACGAGAACTACATCAACGCCATCACGCAGCTGGGCTTGGTGAGGCTCCCTCCAGCTTCAGCAGTCAGAGCCGCCACCATCCCTCTGCGTCTTCAGCCGCATGTCCAGCCCCGATGGCGCCCAGCCCTTGTGGCTACTCAGGGGAGCAGCACGAGCTACCGTAGGGCACTTCCAGCTGGGAGCAGGCAAACAGTCCACCACAGCCGACCTGAGGGGAAGGCGGGGAGGTGCGGGGGCTGAATAGGCTTTAGAAGGAGTCTGAAAGTGGCCCCTTTGGGCAAAGAGAACCCCCAAGAATCCCACCCACCAGCTACCTACCAGTAGGGAACATTTGTTCATTCAACACATTTGGACCAAACTTCTGGAGCCAGGCAAATCCATGGGTGGGGGCCAGGCACAATAAGAGAATGCAAAATCAAAATTCACATCCATCCTGCTCCAAAGAGTTTATAATCTGCCAGAGGTCAAAGACAAATACAGAGAGAGCACCACAGAATGTAGAAAGACATGCTGTGAAAGGAGGGATTACTGGCCATTTTGCCCCATAAGGAGAGCTTCCTGCTGAAGGGGTCAGGGAAGGCTTCCTGGAAGAGGTGGTTGAGCTTGAGCTTTTGCATGATGGACATTTGGAATAATGGGGAGGGCTTTCTGGGTGAAGGAGCCAGTAGATGGGTGCTCTCTGTGGAGTCACCAATACTTCTATTTGGCTGGAGCCCTGTGTCTTCACCTCATTGTCACTGTTGTCCCCAAGGAACCTTTTTAAACGTTCTTTTCCTAATTGCCCCCCCATGAATTCCAATGCCATAAGTATGCCACACGTGTGTTCATGTACTCTGTGCATATCTGGGCTCTGTACATAAAAAGTAATAATATTTCACCACTGAGAACCAATTTTCACCCCACTGGGGGCGGTACTGCCCCATTGAAAATGTGTGGGCTGGCAGCGGGGGGTGAGGACTCCCCTTTACCGCTAAGAACCCCCGGGGTGTCCCCGCAGATCATGGAGCACTGCATCAAGCAGAATAATGCCATCGACATCTACCAGGAGTATTTTGATGACGAGGACACGGTGGAAGTGACAGAAGAGGCCCCTTCAGCTAAAACCATCAATGTGTTCAGGTATTTCTAGAGTCAGGCCACTGCTGGCCGACCCCCATCCCCTCTGCAGGTGGGTGTCCCCAGACATGACTCCTTGCCGAGGCCTCTGTGCTCCAAGCTTGACCAAGGGCAGAGCCACACGGCACCCCGCAGCCAAGCGGTCCCCACCGTGGGGGCAGGCCTGGTGAGTGGAAAGGGAGGACGGAGGCTGGTGAGAGACGAGCAAGTGTGCAAAGCTGTGTGCAAGGAGGGACCATGCACGCAGCAGAAAGTGCGAAGTGCCGAGCGTCGGGACCCAGCCTCCCTGTGGGCAGCAGGGCCCTCACCCCCTGTCCAGGAGGACCAGATCTGGGAGTGACCTCCAAGGACAGCAGTTTGACGACTGGAAGTCACCGCCCAGACACGCGAGTGTGGAATCACTGTGTGTGGATAGTCACCGCAGCGGGGGGTGTGCCGGGCAAGGACCGGGGGCCCACTAAGTCCACGGGTGGGGGCTGGTTCCAGCAGCGCAGGGACGCGCACACGGAGCGTGGCCGTCGAAATGAAGGAGGCAGCTCCGGAGGGGACCAGAGGGGGCGTTCCCAGATTTACTACGTGCAACCAGAACAAGATACGAACAGCACGTAGAGAACGCCCCTTCGTTTGGAATACGCCTAGGGGGGTGTGTGTGCATGCGTGGGTATATGTACGTGTGCATATGTATGTTTGTATGTGCGTGTAGAAGTATATGCTTGAATATGCAGGAAACACCTGTGATTTGAAAAGTGTGCAGCCTCAAAGGCCAAGCCTGGAGGATTCATTTTGCTCCCATGACCCACTGAGCGTCCTGGGAAGTGTTTGACCCGTCTCAGTCTCGACAGGAGCAGGAGGGACCCTTTCCAGGCGAGGGCTGAGTTGCGTTGTCCCGAGGAGGACCAACCACGGTGCAGGAGAGGGGCCCGGGTGGGGCGGGGCCTGTGCTTCCGGCTGCCCGAGGCTCCGCCCTGCCCTGCCCAGCCTCCAGATGAGGAAACGGGCCCTGGGGGTGGAAGTGCTCCCTGAGCACACGGTGGGTTGGTGGCCTGACCAAGGACGGACCTGTGATCTTGGGGACCCCAGCCGAGCTCTTTCTCCTGCGGTAGTGCTCGGCAGGAGTGAAGGGGGTGAACCACGCAGGGCGATCTGTCTGCACTTCCATTCACCCCTTCTGTGTACTTCAAGGAGAAAGTCTCATTTGGGGGCCAGCGAGTCTTTAACACTTAACTCTCTCATTCTCCAGCCCCCACTCGTGCTCTTTAAATTGAGAGTTTAATCTTTTAGAGCAGTTTTAGGGCCACAGCAAAATCGATCAGGAAGAACAGAGTTCCTACCCCCCCCACCCCCCACCCACACGGCCTCCCCACGACCATCATCACGCCCCAGCATGGTGCCTTTGGCGTCACGCCATTGTCACCCTGTCTCACCCTGTCCTGGGCGGCTGTGACAACAGCCTAGGTAGCTGAGAAACACAGAAACCCATTTGCCATAGTTCTAGAGGCTGGGAGCCCTGAGATCGGGGTGCCAGCGTGGTTGGGTTCTGCGTCTGGGGGGGACACACTCCCTAATTCATAGAGAGCCGTCAGCTCGCTGTGGGGTGAGGCTGCTTGGAGCTCAGTTTATCAGGCACTCCACCCTCCTGACATAACCACCTCCCCAAGTCCCTGCCTCCTAAAGTCGGCACATTGGAGATTCAGCTCTGGGGTGGGGAGGGGTGGGGCGGGGGGGACACAAACCTTCTGAAGCCTATAGCACCCCAAGGTCTAAAGTATACAGCCCGCTCTGTCATACAGTCCATGAGTTTTGATAAAGTTATCACACAGAAGAGTTTCACTGCCCTAAACAATCACCCACGCGTCACCCAGTTATCCCGTTCTCCACCCAGACCTTTGGCAACGACCGATTTTTTTTTCTTTTACCGTCTCCATGGTTTTGTCTCTCCCAGAATGTCACATAACTGGAAACAGGCAGTACCAGCCTTTCAGATTGGTATCTCTCACTTAGTGATGCGCTTCAAGTTTATGCCAAGCCTCTTCATGGCTGGAAGGCTCATTTCTTTGTATCGCTGAATACTATTCCGGTATATAAGTGGGTCACAATGTATCCACTCACCCACTGAAGGGCAGTTTGGTTGTTCCAAGTTTTAAGAATTAAGAATAAAGTTGCTATAACATCCACGTGCAGAATTTTGTGCGGACGTAAGTTTTTGACTCATTGGGGCAAACACTGGAGCATGATTGCTGAATTCTGCCTGCTCCCTTTTGGTTTTAATATCAGTGGAAAATCAAGCCTCGGGCTCAAAACGCTCAGCAAATAAAAACAGCAAACTGGAATTTAATATTTTGTTTCCATTTTTATTATTAGCTTTTATTTATGGTTCATAGAATGGGTTTCCTGATTCAGGGAGTCTTATAAACTTTGTTCTAAAATAAATTTCTCTGAGTGAATGCTGAAGTATGCTTAAATAGGTTTGAATGTTTTAAAGAAAAGATTTAGCAAGTAAGACACGTGAGGGGCCTTGCACTGCAGCTTCCTGCCCTTTGCTGCCCCCTAAAGGGATCCGCAGGACATCAAGCGGTCGGCCACACACCTGTCCTGGCACCCAGACGGCAGCAGGAAGCTGGCGGTGGCCTATTCCTGCTTGAATTTTCAACGGGCACCTCCGAGCATGAGCCACGACTCCTACATCTGGGACCTGGGTGAGAACCAGAAAGGCCCAGTGGCCAGGGATGGCTGAGGGAGAGGTCAGGAGGAGCAGCGGGCGGGGGGCCCCAAGGGAGGGACCAGGGGCCAGGAGGAAGCCTCTCATTCCATCCCTGTGGGGGGGTGCGGTTCAGGCACAGCCACGCAGTCATATCAGGGAAGCCAGTAGCCCGCTTCATCTCCAGATCTGTAAGCAGGTCGTTCAAGACCAGACCCCGCAAAGTCCCAGTTCTGGGTGCTTGAAAAGCATATCAGCTAGAACCCCTGGCAGACGGAGAAGGGACCCAAGGGGGAGGGGAGGGGACTCACTTCTGCCCCACCTTTCCAAGTGCTCGTCCTTAATTCATGGCAAACAGGAGCAGCATGCCCCCCCCCGCCACCTCCCCCAGGAGCAGGGACCTTTGTTGACAGAGGGCCTCACTCCAAGGGCAGAGCCTGGCAGGCAGCAGGCGATGGCGGGTGTCATGCTCCCTGATGTCCCTCATCGTTGTCATTGAGACAATGAGCGTAAGCCGTTATTAGTGAGGGTAGGTGCTGGGCACAGAACCGAGCACTCCGTACTCTCGCGCAGCTCGCGCGCTGTGGGGCGGGCCGATCCTTACCCTCAGAGCACAGACGAGAGAACCTCGGGGTCAGACCTTCGCTCCACACCAAACCCGGGAAGTGGACTTGAATAACAATGACATGCGCACACACACTACTGTGATTCCCCAAAATTAAACCACCAGAAGGGCACCTAGGGTCAGTGCTGACCACGGGGCTGGGGGGAGCGGCCCAGAGAAAGGCCTCCAGGCCTTGGGGCCTCCTGTTGGGCCCCGCGCTTTCCTTTCCAGGCCTGGTGGGATATTCTGGGGTTTCTCCCCCTGCTTTTCAGAAAACCCCAACAGGCCCGAGATTGTCCTGAAGCCGTCATCTCCTGTCATTACCTTGGAGTACAACCCCAAAGATTCCCACGTGCTCCTGGGAGGCTGCTACAACGGGCAGATCGGTAAGAGGGGCCTGGGTTCTTAACCACCACTCGCCGTGGTGGAAAGGCATTTTTCACTGGGCAAGCTCTGAGTCGAGTCCAGTAGGCAGGCAGCCTTGCAAGTGGAGTCAGGAGACCTGGGCGAGCTCCAGCCCCGCAGCGCCCCCTCCTGGCTGCCGGCCTGCGGTTGCCCCGGGAAAGCAGGATGTCCTTTTTCAAGGCTCCGGTGGAATGGAGAGTGTGGGGTCCTAAGTGGGGCAAGTCAGAATGCAACAGCACTCACTGTTCTTACCAAGAGTCAGCTGTTCTCCTTGAAGCAACACTTTTTGGATTCCTGTGAGCCTCTGCTGAATTTCCAGAGCTGTGAAAAAGTCGACTGTGACAGTTATCACTAGTTTTCTCATTGCTTCTGTGGGGGAGAAGGCTGTCAGAGGTCCTCACTTCGCTATTGTTGCTGCTCGCACACCCAGGGAGCCGAGCCTTCGGATGGTTGGCGCCATAAGAGACGCCCCCGCCCGGCCTCCCCAGCTGGCCCTGGAGCAGCCAAACCCTCGCCCCACCCCCATCTGTACCCCAAGCCAGGCTCGGTGGGCGTGAAAGGGGCTCCCCGCCCTCCTGCCTGCACAGGCTCTTGGCCTCCCCTTCTTCCTCCGGGGTGGGGGGGGGGGCGGGTAGGAGCCAGATCGGCTGGGTCCATTCTTCTCAGAAACAGTTTGTGGCCAGGCTGCCTCCTGGCTGGCGGACACCTCTGATCTCCCCCTCAGACCTGCTGCCGCCGTCCTGGGGAGGCTGCCAGGTTAGGGGATGGACGTAACCCATCCTGCCACGTCCATCCCCCGGTGCCAGGGCTCTGAAAGCCAGAGGCAGAGCTGCACTGCCATCTTTTATTCAGGAGCCCGCCTCACTCATTATTCATCGCCCTCTCGGCGGCTGTCACGCCCGCTCAGGCCAGCCCCAGCCTGCCCCAGCCAGCTCCGGCTCTGGGGCTCTGCTGCCTGTAAGGACCACCAGAGTGGGACCCACTCCCCTTTGCCCAAGCGGAGCAGGCTCAACTGAGAAAACCCCTTTCCGGGCCAGGTGGGTGCAGGGCAAATGCTCTAGACTTGGATTCCATAAATCAACACTTAAGGATCAAGCACTTTCATTGTTTGTTTTACAAAGTCGGCTTTCCTAGAAACAGCTCTGAGTAACGGGGTGGGTCCTTGCTGTTCCCTTGCGGGACAATGAAAACAAAATCTATTAGGACAAAAAGCAGATAAGCTTCGGTGTTTCTCAGTAAAGCAGGAGAGAGGGAGCACTAATAATAGATCGGAGTAAAGGGTGAAGCTGCCTCTGAGTTATATTTTCCCATCGGAGACAGCAAAGGGACAGAGGATAAAGGGAATGAGCTTATGCAGCAGGAGAGCTTTACCCAAAGGCACTTTTCCTTTCAGGAGCTTTTATTCCCTGCAGTGGAGACGCTCTTCTCTCTCTGTCTGGCTCACTCCATCCCAGGCTCTTCCTCAGTCTTAGTTTCCTCTCACCTCCTCCAGGAAGCTTTCCTTGACCACCCCCATGTGTCCCCCACCAGAGAAATTGCATCATGGCTGCATTTGCAGGTCCCCTTCCTGCCTCCCAGGGACAGTACCTGTCCTATTCCCAGTGGCTTCCCCAGGGCCCAGGGTGGTGCTCGACATGTGGCCAGGGCTCAGCAGAATAAATGAAGCATGCACTCTGGCAGTCTTTCCACAAAGGTCATGTGGGGGCTTCAGGGGCTGGCAGGAAACTCAGGCCGGTTTGAACCTAGCCCTCGTTCTAAAAACCCACGTATCTGCCAAACCAAGAGCAGCAGCGCCCCTCTGCACCCTTCTCCCTGCCCCAGGAAAGGAAGCCTGTGCCCTCAATGACCTGCCCCTCACTTTCCTCCCCACCAGCCTGCTGGGACACCCGGAAGGGCAGCCTGGTGGCGGAGCTGTCCACCATTGAGTTCAGCCACCGAGACCCCGTGTACGGCACCATCTGGCTACAGTCGAAGACCGGCACGGAGTGCTTCTCGGCATCGACCGATGGACAGGCACGGAGGGGCAGGTTCTGCCAGGCCAGGCGCTGTAGGGGTGAGGGGTGGGGAGCAGAAACAGTTACTGTGCTCCCCACTGGGGTCGTGAGGGAATGTTTTCTTTTGCATCTTATTTTTTAATTGAAAAATAGGCAGTACATGCACACGGGACAGAACGCAACAGGTACGAAAGGGCAGACGAGCCTTGCAGGTGCCCTCCCAGCAGGCATCCCCGCTCCGCCCCCTACAGCGTCTTCCTCGGCCTGCAGGGATAGTCTCTGCATACAGAACAAACGCACCTGCCATCCTTGCCCTCTTGCTTGCACACCTTACAGTGTGGATCTGCCCTTGATGTTTTTCATTGAATGGATCTTGGAGAGGATTGCGAATTTCAGAAAGCACTGCCCTGTGCCTGTTAGGGACCGCGCTGGGTGTGGCCTCATTTCTTTGAGTGGATTTCAATACTTTGTTGCTACCAAAACATGTAGCAAAGAGCGTTATTACGTTCCTGGCTGTGGGGTTTCTGGGTCAAAGTGCAGGTGCATTTATAACATTGCCGCCTTGTGGGGAGCCTGTGAGAATAGAGATGCTGGGGCCCACGCCTGGTGATTTGACTCAGCAGGTCCGGGGCGAGGCCCCAGCATGTAGATTAATGACACTTGTGCATGACTCTGATGACCAGACAGGTTTGGGACTGTGGACCAGAGAAGTCACCCTCAAAGCATGTTTGTCCCTGTGGGTTGATGGTATCCCCTGTCACACACCCTGATGAGCACAGCGATGGACGCCAGGGATTTGGAGAGGGAGACATAAGCCAGGAGAATCGCTGGACCGCAGGTCTCAGAGCTGTCCCCCTGCCCCATCAGGTCATGTGGTGGGATATTCGGAAGCTGAGTGAGCCCACTGAGGTGGTGATCATGGACATCACAAAAAAGGAGCAGATCGAAAATGCCCTGGGGGCAATCTCCCTGGAGTTTGAGGCTACTTTGGTGAGTGTCCCTTCTTCTCTCTTCCTCTGCTTCTATCACCTATCACCAGGGCAGCTGGAGCCAAGAGCAGGCTGTGGCTGCTGCAGCAGACGCTTGGGGACCTCAGGCTGCTGCTTACCTTGCACCCAGTGCAGCCCGGGGGAAGGAGCGTCTTCCTAGACCTGGGATGGGGTCTTTACACTGACTTGCCAGCAGGGGGCAGCAGAGCTTCCTGAGGAAGGAAGCCATTCCCATTCCCAAGGAGTCCCTGGCTAGTGGCTGGGCTGGACGGAAGGCAAGGTTTCTACAGGACCGGATTCCAGAAAAGCCCCTTCTGCGTAAGAGGACCTCCCTGGACCAACGTCAGGAGGCCAGGCTCTGTCTCAGCCTTGCGTGGGACCCTGGGCTGATCAGTTCACTTCCTGGAGGGACGGGCTTGGCAAACCATGGCACAGGCATGATTAGGGAATTCAGTGACTGAGAAGCAACAGGAAAGACCAAAGGTGAACAGTAAGGTGAATGTGTCAGAAGAGGGAAGCTTCTAGAAGCAGCAAATGTAGACTCCCTCCAAGGGGGGGGGCGGGGGAGGGGAAACCAGCTTTCTTAGATGGCTCTTGGCTTGGGCTGGTTCCCGTTTATGTCTCACTGAAGCCCAGTCCTGGCTGCCCCCTGGAATTGTCCCTGGTTTGCCTTTGGTTCCTGTGACGGCATTTCTCAGCCCTCGAGAGGTGGAGGCGTTCTGGCCTCACCCTTGCCCTGGGAACCCTCCCCCAAGGCTGGTGGAGGGACGCCGGTGGGGTGAGGTGAAAGACGGCTTAACTGGCCCCCAGCCCCAGGCATAGGGCCGAGGTAGGGAGGACTCCAGAAGCCATTCTGTCCTGGAACCAGGCATTTCTGGGCCAAGAGCTAGACGTAACGACTTCACCTCCCCTACTCCCCACGTCCCCTGTGCCTGTCACCGATGGACACTCTGTGCTGGACACTTGTAACTGCCTTGTGGGATGAGCTGGTGGGGTCGCCCGTGGCTGTGTTGGAAGGTAAAGTTGCTGTCCCCCATTCACTCAGAGAAGCAATGAGTCGCAGTGAGGTTAAGTCACGGGCTGTAGAACGTGAAGCTGGACCCCCGCCCGGGGCTCCGACCCCAAGGCCCAGGCCCCACTGCAACCCTGCCACATCTCAGGGCGCCCGTAGCTGCCTTTATTACTTACTTTTTGGGGCCTCTCAAGCTGCATCTCTTCATTGTCCTTTGACCCCCCCCCCGCTCAACTTGGAGCTGTTATTTTTTAAATTGTAGTCAAAAACAGCTACCCTCAAATTTACCATCGCGACCATTTTCAGGTGCACGATTCAGTGGTGTGAGGTGCATCTACACTGGAGCGCAGCGGGTCTTTTTCACCTTGCAAACCTAAACCCTACACTGCACTTGTCCAGTGGCCACTCCCCATCGCCCCTCCCGCGGCCCCTTCCACTTCCTGTCTCTGCGAACGCCCCTCCTCCAGGCGCCTCATTTGAGTGGACTCAACGGCATTTGTCCCTTTGCGAATGGCTTATTTCACTTAGCATGACGTCCTCATGGTTCATCCGCATTGTAGCAGGTGCTGGAATGTTCTTCCTTTTGAGGCTGAATAATACTCCATTGTGCGGATAGGCCACATTTGGTTTGCACATTCACCTGTCACTGGACGCTTGGGCTGCTTTCATCTCTGAGCATGGGAATACTGCCGCCGTGAACTTGGGTGCACAGTGTGGCCCAGGTCTTCAGGGAGTAGCAGGAGTTGGGGGAGCTCTTCCAGACCCATGTTTTATGCTCTTCCTTCCATCGATTACTCTGCCTGTAAATAGATATTCAGGATCTTTATGACGGATACCTCGTGGGCACAGTGGTGTGGCGTGAAGAGGGCTGGGGTTGAGTCTCCAGAGCTGGAAGAGTCGGGGGGCTTCATTAAGCATGGGACCCTTGAGCAGATTCTCCAGAAGAGTGGGGTCTGATGAGGCGGGGGAGCAGGGGCAGCCCCCTAGGCGCAGGTGGGACACAGTCTGAGCAGAGGCTGGAACTGCAGGTGCGCCCCAGAACCTGCTCACCATGCCAGCAAAGCCTCAGCTGGTGTCCCACGGAGACTCCACCCCTGCCACCCCCTCCACAGCCAACCAAGTTCATGGTGGGCACCGAGCAAGGCGTCATCATCTCCTGCAACCGCAAGGCCAAGACATCGGCCGAGAAGATCGTGTGCACCTTCCCCGGCCACCACGGCCCTGTCTACGCCCTCCAGAGAAACCCGTTCTACCCAAAGAACTTCCTGACCGTCGGCGACTGGACCGCCCGCATCTGGTCAGAGGACAGCCGCGAGTCGTCCATCATGTGGACCAAGTGAGGGGCGGTTTGGAGGTGGGAGGGGGGTGAAGGAGAGTGGAGGGGACAGAGCGGGCAGTCCAGCCCGGGAGTGACCTGGACATTTGTGTGCCCACCCATAAAAGGGAGAAGTCACCCTCCGCAAACATTCCTAGCTCGTGCTAGGAAGCGGCTTGATTCAGGCACTTCGCAACGGAGTGCGCTGCAGACCCCCGGGTCAGTGATGACGACAGCCACAATTAATCTTCGTAGCCCTCAGGACAACCCTAGGAGTAGGGCAGCATTGCACGCCGGTCACCTCGTCATTTGTGTGAGGGAGCCGAGCTACAGGGAGGCAAAGCCACTTGCGCCTGGTCTCCCGGTGGGTGGCCATGGTTTGTTTGCCCATTTATATGTCGTCCCGGGGGGCGCCGGGCTGCTGGCACCTCTGCGCTGTTGTGACTGAAGGTGCTGTGGACTCGGCGCACAGCCTTGCGGTGAGCAGCTGGGGGGGGCGGGGGCGCTCTTCTGACTCAAGTTCTACGTTATTTATTCAGTCCTTTATCTGTGAACAGTCATTCAGGGTCTCCATGGCAAAACGCCTCATGCACACGTTTTTTCGAGGGACCCCCACACTGCTTTCCACGGTGGTGCCCCAGTTTGCATTCCCGCTGACAGCGAAGGGGGGTTCCCTTTTCTCTGCGTCCTCGCCAGTACTTGCTATCTTTTGCTTTTCTAATAAAAGCCATTATAACCGGCAAGGTGCGAGCTCACTGAGGTTTGGATTTGCATTTCCCTGATGGTTGGTTAGTATGCTGAACCCCTTCTCGCGTACCTACTGGCCCTTTCTATGCCTTTTTTTGAGAAATGTCTGTTCAGGTCCTTTGCCCATGTTTCAATTGGGTTCTTTCATTTCTATTGAGTTGTCTGAGTTCCTTATATGTTTCAGATATCAATCCCTTATTAGATACGTAGTGTGCAAATATTTGCTCCCATTTTGGAGGCTGCCTTTTCATTTCGTTGACTGTTTCCTTTGCTGGGCAGGAGCGTTCAGTTCGACCTCCTCCCTCTCGCTTATCTCTGCTTTCGCTGCCTGTACTTTCGGTGTCATATCCAAAAAGTCGCTGCCGAGACCAGGGCCGAGGAGCTTCTTCCCTGTGTTTTCTTCGGGGAGTTTCACGGTTGGGTCACACACCTAAGTCTTTACTCTGTGCCACGTTGATCTCTGTGCGTGCTGTCAGATAAGGTCCAGGGTCCTTCGTCACTGCAGAAACCGTGTAAAATCGAGATCCCACCACGTAGCAGGTATAACCCGCTCCTGGTCCCAGTGTTAGGAACCCTTCCGGGCACCTCCTTCCTCTGCTCCTTTGTGAGTCCCAGGATGCAGATGCAGCAACACGTGCCCGTTCCCTGGGGCTGGCTGTGGAGAAAGGCCAGCGGCCGGCCCGCGGGAGGGGCCCGTGCGGGGCCCTTTGCAGTGCAGCCTGTGAGCTGTGGGTGGGCAAGGCCAGCATGGCTAGAAGTCAGACACGAGGAAGAACTTCCTGGCCCACAAGGAGACCCTGCGGCCCGGGAGGGGCTGGGTGAGCAGAGCCGTGGCCCAGCAGCCTCCCTGTCCCTCCCAGCCACCGCGGTCCCTGACGGTGGCACCGCCCCCCGCAGGTACCACATGGCGTACCTCACCGATGGCGCCTGGAGCCCGGTGCGGCCGGCGGTTTTCTTCACCACCAAGATGGACGGGACCCTGGACATCTGGGACTTTGTGTTCAAGCAGTGCGACCCTGCCCTCAGTCTGAAGGTCACGCTCGCCCCTCCCCTTGCATCCAGGTCCTCAGGCCCTGGCGGGGTGGGCGACTGTGAGGCTGAGGAGGGGGACGAGGGTGTGGGGGGCGAGGGGGCGAAGGGTCCCGACAGCCAGTCTCAGTGCGGGAACTTCGTCCCGTGGGTCGTGGGCGTCGCTGCGGGTGTTTGAACAGGACTGGTCGGCGGCCCTTTCCGGGAGCCAGACGGTCAGACACAGGCGTGCTTTGCCCCTCCCGTCTCTCAGCGTGGTCTGTCTGCCCTTCCAGCAGGTGTGTGACGAAGCCCTCTTCTGCCTCCGGGTGCAGGACAACGGGTGCTTCGTCGCCTGCGGCTCCCAGCTGGGGACCACCACGCTGCTGGAGGTCTCCAACGGGCTGTGCACGCTCCAGAGGAACGAGAAGAACACAGCTTCCTCCGTGAGTGCCCGGCGCCAGGGGCCCGGCGCACTCCCGGCCGCATCTGGCCTGGGCCCTGCAGAGCAGGCCGGGCAGGGGGCATGCAGGGCCGCTCCGCCTCACCTCCCGGGCAACGGGGGGACACTCTGGGGAGGCAGCGCGGCGTCCTGAAACGAGCGCTGTACGTGGGTCCGGGGGTGCGGGGCGGTCTGAATACTCCCTGGCCAAGTCACTAAGTCGCAAAGTGGCCTTGGGCGAGTCACTTCACCTCCTCAGGCTTCAGGTTTTCATGTCAATCAAAGCGGTTTGACTAGCTCAGCTTGTCTAGTTTCAAACAATGGACAGGGTCCGGCCCACACAACGCCCCTTTTTTATTACAGAACCGTAAGCATGCGATTGTGTAACACAACAGTGTCACACTCAAGCACACCCTGTGGCACGTTAGGTGCAGTGTTCAAGGGCCTGTCTGTCTCGTGCGAGACACACATTGTCTCCCACCGCATCACGCAGGCCTGCCTTCTGCTGGGCGCTGTGTATTTTTTGCTGCAGAGCCCATCAAATGGAGGCTTAGGAGAGGGGACAGGTGGCAGGGGACTGCCCTGGGGATGGGTCCCTGGGGGCTGAGACGCGTCACCATACCACCCCCAGCAGGGAGCCCAGGAGGCACCGCCCCCCACCCCGGAGACAGGCGGCACACGGTGCTGAGACCCCCGGTGCGGAGACCTGGGAGGGCCTCCAGGCTCTGCCTGAGCCTGCGGCCCCACCTTGGGCCGGTCCTTCGTGTTGTGCAAATGCAGAGGGCATTCTTCACACCATTCTTGGAACCCCTTGGAACTGAGTGACCTGTTGTCCCCGCCCCCACCTTCCAACCCCAGCATTCAGCCCTTCCCGTGAGCCCTGAGTCCAGATCTCTTCAGAGGCTGCCGTGAGAGGAGCCAGGAGAAACCAGCCTGGCCCCTGTGCTGGGAGCCCTGGCCGCCACCCCCTTCCCACGGGCCTCTCTGACCCCGTGTGTCCCAGATATTTGAGCGGGAGACCCGGCGGGAGAAGATCCTGGAGGCGAGGCACCGGGAGATGCGGCTGAAGGAGAAAGGCAAGGCAGAGGCCAAGGACGACGAGCTGAGGGAGGAGGAGACCGCCGTGGACCTGGAGGAGCTGGTCAGCAAGGCCGAGGAGGAGTTCTTCGATGTCATCTTGTCCGAGCTGAAGAAGAAGGAGGCGGAAGCCATGAGGAAGTCCAAACTCGTAAGGGCCTCTGATGAGGCGCGTGGGGGCGGGTAGGAGCCCTGGCGCCGGGTTCTGCCCGTTTGCTGATCTGCTGGGTGACCTCACGCACGTAGATGACCCTTACTGTGTCCATCTGGCCAAGGGGTGGCCGGTACGACTCCTTCCTCCAGAGGAACCCTGAGCCTCCAGACGGACGCAGGCTCCGGGAGGGCAGGAGCTGCGCTCCACGCTGTAGGGCCCTCCTCTCCACTCCCCCCGCCCCACGGTGGGCGCCTGGAACCTGCGCAGGACCTACCAAACGAGGATGAGGGTGGGGGCTGAGGGAGGCCCGGGGAGGCAGGGCTGTGACGTCGTGGTGACGTTCAGGTGTCAGGGCTGTGACTGCTGAGCTTGGGTGTCCACGGCCCGGCTCTGAAGCACTTCCTGCCTGTAACAACCGGACTGGCCACTTCACTTCTGGGTCCTCCGTTTTCATTTGGCAGCTGAGGAGAGTAGCTGTAAAGGTGGTGCCTGGTCACCTTCCAGCCCCCTGCGGCACCAAGGGACAGAGGAAGGGAAGGACGTTGTCACTCTGGGTCTTTGCCTTGAGAGACCCACAGATAAAAGGCCAAGATGGGCCAGTGCCAGTGAGCAGCGTGGAAGGGGAGAGAACACGGGGGCGTGCGTCTGTGTCCATGTGTCCGTGTGTCTGCCCGCGTGCACAAGGCCAAATGTGCCCTTTGGGGGCGTGGCCTAGTACGGCGTGAAAACAGAGGACCCCTTTGTTCAAAAAGTCTTGAGAATGGCAAGACAATGACAGCCGAGCTGGAAAGCAAGCATGGGACCTCGTGTGACTGCACGGGGCACCCGCCCAGGACGCCAGTCCTGCTCACAATCGCCGTGTGGCGGGTCCGTGGGCACAGACGCAGTGGCTGGGTGAGCACATGGAGCAGGTAGCTGCCTCCTCCTCCGACCTCTTCCCTCTCCCATCGCCCCCTCCCTGGGTCTAGGGCCGGGCTGTGATCTCGCGGGTGCATTTGCTTTTGGAGTCCTGGGCTGTGAGCAGCTGTGTCCTCACACTCTCTGTGTGGCAGGATCGGGGGGGCACTCCCTCCATGTGTGGCAGGGGCGAGACTGGACCGTAGCCCTGGGCTCCCCCCCACCCCCCTGCCCCGGGCTGTTCGGCCCTCCAGAAAACAAGGGCTACACTGGCCACCTTCCATGGTGCAGTGTGGCTCACAGACACGGTTCTTGGGGCTGGAGGTCCCAAAAGGTGCCCCTCACAGGAGGGGCTAAGGTTCACTGAACTTGGCCTCTCCTTCCTCTGCCCCCTCCCCACTTGTGGTCTCTGAGCTTGTACAGCACTTCGGGAGTCAGAGCTTAGAAAGTGCTGCAGGGTCCATAGCTCACTTCCAACCCCGGCCGCCGCCCTGTGAGGAGTGCAGGTGATGCGACCCAGGAGGCTCAGCAGGGGCAGGCCAAGGTCACCCAGGCAGAAGCAGGACTTGTACCTGGGCCCGTCCCCGCCATGCATGCCCACGTCTCTGCGCACACACCAGGCCCTCATGGCCACAGCGCCGGCACCCAGGCCTCAGCCCATGGGCTGCTTTTGGCCTGGGGGCTTAACTCCCAGGGCACCGGGGAGGCCCGCCCCACCAGTGATTCTGCTCTGTCTCTCTCTCCGGCAGCAACAGCCAAGCCTGAAGCATGAGGACGAGACAGAGGGAGAGGAGGAGGCAGAGGAAGAAGGGGGCTCTGAGGAGACCCCATCCTGAAAGGTCAGCTCTGCAGGCAGCGCCTCCACATGGGTGCCTCCGTCTCTCACCTCTTGGCGCCGCCCTGGTTTTATAAATGGGGGGCTGAGCTCCTTCCTTAAAGTGTCACTGGGGGAGTGAAGCGGGGGAGGGCAGGGGGAGTGAGAAGGCCCTGGCCCGGCTGCCACGCTTGCCCCAGTAATGGCTGGCCGGCCCCCACGACCCCCTGGAGGGAGGGCCGGGGCAGGGCTTGCTCCTGAGACAGGTGCCCCTGTCCCAGCCACTGCGGCAGCTCTGCCTCGGGTCTCACCCCGCCTCTCAGACTGGCCCCACACGTCCCCTCCAGCTTCTCAGGAGCCATCCTGGCCCTTGTTTTCCTCCACGAGCTTGCACAGTCTCCCCTGGCCTCTCCTTCCTCTGCCCCCTCCCCACTTGTGGTCTCTGAGCTTGTCCAGCACTTGTCCAGGGGCCACACGGGGCCTCGGACGGGCCTGGGGTGGGGGGCTCTCCTTCTCCTGACCCTCCCCGTCTACATGCAACCCGGGAACACGAGGTCTGTCCACTCTGAGATGGCCATCCAAGCGACACCCCTGGTCTGTTTACCTCCAAGAGGGTCTGAGTAGGTCCATGAATGGGCTGGGTTATTCTCGTGCTTGGCAAGCTTTCTGTTTTCTTCATTCTTGTCAATTAAATCAACGCTGACAATGTTACCAGTGCGTACCATGCATCCCGCAGGGAGAACTGCTCCTGTGGTCTCCGTCATTCTTTTGAAAAGCCCCTGGAATCCTGTGCTCTGATTATCCTTCCCCTACAGGGGAAGGACCAGGTTCCAGGAGAGGTGTGGGGACCTGCCCAGGGCACAGCGGGAGTGAGGGGCCTCACTCCCAGCCGTGCACATCAGTCCCCTGTGGGCCAGGCCCTGGGTGGGCTGCCCTGACCCCTCGGCACTGCAGACCTTTCGGGGACCGCCGCCGGAAGTATCGCAGGCAAGAGGGCACTCAGCGCCAGCCGTGTCCCGGGAGAAGCCCCGCCCGCCCTGCACTCGGTGGGCACTGGGTGGTCCGGACAGCGACCCTGAGCGCCCTTGTTAAGATGCCTGTGTCAGAATCTCACTGGGGAGAGGCTCGGGGCCAGACGCTCTGCTCTTGTGCCCAAAGGGGGAAAAACTTGTGGGTCCACTGTGGCCAGACCTTGACAAAAATAATCTTGGTGGGTCACGTTTGTTGGGCGGTTCAGCTTCAAAATAGCCCCAGAAGGGGAGCTATCACCATCTGCCACCCCTGAGTCACGGATGTGCCCAGTGAGAGGCAGGGAGGGGCGTGAGCAGCAGGCCCGGACTTCAGCCCACAGTCCCAGCCCAGCGCTGACACCCGTCCGCATCCATGCCCAGGTCTCCCGGCAAGAGGCTTCCACTCAGAGGACGGCCACAAATCACGTGTCCCTCCCTGCACAGCTCCTGTGATGGGCCCCTCCCTGTGCCAGGACACAGGGAGCCTTGGGGCATCTGTAGAGCAGTGGTTTCAACTGGGGGGGGGGGCGGGATTTTGCCCCCAGTGCGACACTGGCAATGTCTGAGCTCAGGATTGATGTAACCAGTTGTGAGGAAGACACTGACCCCCAGTGCACTGAGGTCCGGGGTGCTGCTCTGCGCCCGCAGTGCCCAGGACAGGCCCCAGACAAGGAATGATCTGCCCCAAAGGCCGGCAGGGTCCAAGCATAGAAACCTGACTTAGAGAGAAAAATCTATGCAGACGAAGCATGTCAGGAGAAAGTCCCAGCTCCCTGTGGGCCCAGGGCACACCAATGGCGCCGCCAGGTGGACGAACACCCTTTTCCTGCGGCAGAATTTTGGCTCTTGCTTGTGCTGGTAAAGGCGGGTCACCTTTCACTGTATACAGAGAGCGACACTGTGCCGAGAGGGCCTTTGAGGGGTGGGTGTGGGGGAGGAGAGAGGGGCCCCACAGGCATCGCAGGGCAAGGGAGCATGTGAGCTCTGGGAATGCAGCGCCCATCACTGCTCGTCCTCATGACCGTGACCTTCCCCTTCTGATCACCAGCCTCGCCCAGAACCTGTTGCTTAGTTTCTCCCAAGGGAGCAAAACAGCCATGATGCCTCATCTGAGAACCGGAGGCTGCTGGGAAATCCACCACCACCGTGGGCGTGGAATGTGGATGGCGGCCTGGGTGCAGGGACATATCTGAGCAGTCGGAGAGTGGCAGAAGCAGCAGCTGGACCTGAGAATCCACAGCACAGTTAGGTCCCTTCTGTCCACACACACAGGGGGAAAGTGTGCTCCTTCTCTCGGACCCGCTGTGCTCAGCTGACTGATAACTGGGCCACGTAACTGATGGCACCTCAACCTGCAGGCAGGACAGCCCTGTGGGTTACGGCGGGATCGCTGTTCCACTCGCCCTTCTGGGTGGCGGCGGGCTGCTATGGGCCCCCTGGCAGGACCCTGCAGAAGGATCCCCTGGCCCTTTGTCCGAAACAAAATAAAAGTGTCCCTGGGGTCCAGAAGCCCCTGGGGTGACAGTGACCCGGGGGTGCAAAGGTAACCCACAGGGTCAGATTGGCACCCCTTCTTGGCTCTTCTTCCCTGGCGCTTCCCAGAGACCTGGGGCTGACCCCTCTGGGTGCCAAGGGCCTTCAGGATGGCAAGGGGAAGGTGGGCAGTGTGGTGGTTTATGGAGTTCACAGTGGGCAGGAGGCCTGGGCTTTGAGGTCTGCGCCCGGCCTGGGCACTGGCCGCCCGGGGCACGTGCCTTCACTCAGCACCGGGCCAGGCCCCGGGCTCACACCTGCTCTCCCGGAGCTTGTGGGCTAGTGGCAGAGACAAAGAGCTGACAAACACAGGGAAGTATAGAATGACGGTTGTGCAAAGTGATCTTTTAGGGAAAGTACTGGGCGCTATGAGAGGGATAATAGGAGGAACTAACTGGACTCTGGGGGAGGGAAGGAGCTGTCAGGAAGGGTTTCATGTGAAAGTGACAATGAAGCCGGGACCTGGAACGAGTACGAGGCTGTGTGTGCATGTGTGTGTGTGAGGGTGCAGGTATGTGAGCAGGTGCGTGCACACACGTGATTAAGGGACTGCACAATGGCGGAGGCGTTCTGGGTGGCGGGGAGGAGTGGGCTGGTGCTGCCCCTCTCGTGTCTGACAAGGGGAAGTCGGGGTGGCCGAAGCGCAGTCGCCGAGGGCGGAACGAACCTGGAGAACACACCGCAGCCAGGCCGGCGGGGACCTGGCGGTCCTGTTAGGGATTTTCTCCTAAGATCATTGAGAAGCAGAAGAGGGGTGTGGTCAGATTTGCTTTTTTTTTTTTTAAACAAAATCACTGAGCTGGTCATGGATGAGGGCCTGATTGGGAGGATGGACATGGGGTGTCCGGCTTGGAGCGGGGTGATGGCTGGAGTTACTCACTTGTCTGCACTCTGTTACCTACCACAGGGGTTTTGGGGGGGCGGTAAACGAAATAACACATCCACACCACAGCTGGGTTCAAAGCAAACACTCCATCAGCCTCCCTCCCTCATGTAGAAGCAACTTGTATCCATCCAAGACAGCCTTCCCCATGGGCACCAAGTTCTAGGTCAGTAGGAGCTGATATTAGGATGGTGTGTGAACTGGTTTCTCAGGATCCCTTCAGCATCAGAACCCCAGGCCTGGAGGGATGCGGGGCTTCTTCCAGGAAAATCCCTCAGTGGGTGTGTGTTGCTCTTTCATTTCACTCCCAAGCTCTAAATAGCCATATGCAGCTCACGAGCAGGGGACTTTGGTCCCTTGGGCCCTGGAGGGTCACGGGGCTTTAGGAAGTGCTCGGAGCTCATCGAAGCCAGCAGATTCCAGCTGCAGGTGGGTTTGGAGGGAGGAGGAGAATGTCACACGTCTCTGATGGAAAATATCGCCGCTGCTGGGAAGCCATGATCACCGACAACATTCACACTCAGCAGGGCGGCTGCGGCCATTGGGGAGGGAGCTGCTGTCCCCTGGAACCTTCAGGGATGAGAATGAAGAGCTCAGAGAAGCCAGGAAACAGGGAGGGGACACGAAGGTGAGTTCTGAAGGAGGCAGCCAGACAAGTAAGTGGGAGACGGACTTCTAAGACTGAGAGGCAGGAACGCCGCCCAGGGATGGCGGAAGAGAGCAGCCCCTCCGGGAGGGTGCACGTGGCTGAGCACAGCCCGAGCCAGGGCAGGAGGAGGGGCGAGCCCCAGATGAGGCAGGGGAGAGCCAGGCCCCAGGCGCAGGTCAGACTCCCGATGGAAGGCAGCGGGGAGCCAGGATCTTCAGTGAGCCACCAGCAGCAATCTGTCCTCTAGAACAATGACGGTGGCAGTAGATCAGCATGTGGAGAGACCGCACAGGCTAATGTGGCCATCTGAACGGGACACAGAAGTAGAACCTCAGGATTTGATTGTAGAGGATGAGGGGACAGGGGAAGTCAAGGTGACTCAGAGCTGTGGGGGCAGAGAGGATGGGGTTGGGGCGCTCTTGATAAAAGCTTGAAGTCAAGCAGAGGCCAGGGCTTGAGAATAAAGACGACTCTGTGCCGAGTCTCCCCCTGAGAGGGGCTGTGTCCTCCTGCGTAGAAGCTTCTCTCATCCCTGCCGCCCTGGGCCGTCCTCGTGGGGTCTATGCACCTGGAGGGGCAGAAGAGAAAGAGAAAAACAGCGCTAGTCCCATTGACCAGGGGCCTCCTGTGGCTGACCAGAACAGATTAGATTCGGGGCCTGAAACGTAAGTCCGGGGGGTGTTTTCTACCCAAATGATACACCTTCGAACTTAACCTGGTGCTCGCCGCAGCCATTTGCAAACCAGCCTGGGTGCGCAGCCTGGGCCAGAGAGCAGGACAAAACCCTGGGACCCCCTGCAGGAGCTTTTGGTTTCCACCAAGCTTCCCTCACTTTACCCACTGATCAAGTCCAAGGCCACCGGGGGCCTTCTGCGCTGTATATTAATAGCAGTACCAGGCAAGCTCCCGGGCCGCTGGGGAAGCCAGTCTCCGGAGGCAGGCTGGCATCATGCTCTGTCTCTGGCTGTGCGCCAGGCTGTCTGAGAGGCCCCCCGGGGGACATCTCACCCTCGCCCAGCTTCCTCCATAGGAAGTGAACCTCACTGGCTCCCCTCGCCCAGTGTTTGCAGGGGTGGGGGGCGCCCGCCTCCACTTAGTGGGGGCAGGAGAAGATAACCAAGACGGTCCATCAGAGGCAGAGCAGCAGCTCCAACCCCCACCCCCTCCGGCGTGCCCCCGGGAACCTAGGGCCCTGAGAGGGCAGGAACCCGTGGCTCCAGGTGGTTTGGCAAGTAGGACGCTCAGCTGGGACTAGAATCCTGTGTTCCGGGGCCCCCTGAGGCCAGGCATCTTCCCATTGTGCTCCCTGGTTGTGTAAACGCTGTTATTCTGGCCGACAATGGAGCCCGCTGCGTTTGGCCTAGGCTTTCTCACCCAGTCAGTTTGGGGACACTTCCAGCAGGCGGGGAGCGGGAGGGCACACAGACCCGCCATCCTGACCTCGATTCCGGGTTTCCCCACAGGGCCTTGTTTGCCAGGGAGGAAGGTACATCGAGGCGGGCTCTGATGTGACGCGTCCCTAGCTGGTAATGCGGGGCTCCAGTCACCACTCGCGTGGGCAGCCGGGCTAAGGGGCAACTGTTTACCCCATGTCATTGGAGACAGAGACTAGACACCAGCCACAGCCACGATGCATGCAGCGCCCATGGAAACGAGGCAGCCAGCCGCCACCCTGGAGACGCCAGGAGACAGACAGACAGATAGGCAGGCAGGCAGACGGCAGGGGCGCTAGGGGCCCGGGAGCACCGGCGTCCAGCGAGCCGCGCGGCCACAGGGCGCCCCCTGGAGGGCAGTGGGAGCGGGGCCCGGGCCGCGAGCGAGGGGGCGCGGGGAGGCACCGAGGGCCACCAAACCGACGCGGCGTCACCGGGCGGACGCAGGGCCGCGCCCAGGGCCGGAGGGACGCACAGGCGGGCTCTCCCCGGGAAAGCGGCTCAGGCTCCAGCGCCTCCCCGGCGGAGGCGGCCCGCTCTCGGCCGCGGCGCGGGAGGGGCGGGGGCGCCGTCGAGGCCCTCCCCTCGCCCCGCCTCCCGGTCAGCGCCCTTGGCCGCGGGCGCGTCGTTGGTTTCGGGTTGTCAGGCAGCAGCGGGCCGCAGAAGCGCGGCTGCGGGGGACCCGGTGGCGGTGGGGGTGCGGCTCGGCCCTGCCCGCTCTCGCGGCCTGAGCCCCTCCGTCCCCGCAAGCATGAAGGACAGTGGGGACTCCAAGGACCAGCAACTCATGGTGAGACGCCTTCATCCTCCACCCGGATCCCATCTGCGGCCCAGACTCCCAGTTCCCCTCCGACAGGGCAGCCCTTTCCCCTCACCCTCGCTTAAAGCACACTCAGGATAGGGGAACGGGACTCCGGAGCAACTCGCCCCAAGCCCTGGAGGTCAGGAAGGAAAGCGCCCTGGCCATCCTGCTGAGGCCTGAAAAGCTGGCCAGCTTCACCTTCCCACTGGGGACCCCCATCCCCAAAGGCTGTGCAGATGGGTCTCTAGGCAAGACGGCTCTCTGGTCCAGAAACACCAGGGCAGGCTTGACCGACCTGCCCAGAGGAGGAAGAGGGGAGTTTCCAGGTGAACCCAGGGTTCCCCTACCCCAGGGGAGTCAGGAGTTTAAAGGGACCCCAGGGCCACAAGCAGGCAGACAAGAGGCTCCAGGTGGCAGGGGAGCTGGTGTGGGGCTGGCAGTGGCCGGGTATTGGGTTGCAACAAAGATGCCGTCCAAGTCAGGACTTTAAATATTTCAGAGAAGACTAGAAGGGTCTGAGATGGTGCCCCAGAGCCCTGGGGTATGGGGTGGGGGAGGGGGTGTCAGTGGGAGACAGGAGGGTTACCTAGAGATTAAAGACAGATTCCTGATGATCACTGGTGCCCCCGTCAGAGCGAGGAGCAGGAAGTCTCAGGGCTGCGGCCCCCTCCCTAACCTCTGAGATCTGGGAATGCGCCTTTGTCTCCAGCAGGTGGGTGGTGATGTAGCTGGAGGGTAATGCTGGCCCCAGATACACGGCCTCTGTAGGGCAAGCTCGGTGCCCCAAGGATGAGCCTGGGCCCCAGCCTCGAGCAAGCCCCAGGCTCCAGAACACCCTCTGTGCCTGTTTGGAAAGCGTCTCTTTGCAAATGGCTTGATTGGCTTTCTCTGTGTGCACCCCCGCCCTGCCCCACCACCTGCTGCAGGGAGGGAGTGTCCTCCCCTCCCACCTGGGGAGTTTGGCAGAGGAGTCCGGTCCAGGGGATCTGACAGGCCCTCTGGGAGTAAAGTTACACCCACACACGCAGCAGCAGGTACTCCCCCTCAATCAGCTGAAGCACACATGCCACTGTTCTTTTGGGGGGGCTCATGCAGAGTGAAGACCCACCATCTCTCAGTGGCTGGAGAACAGAGAGAGCAAGGGGTCCCATGGTGCTATCCTCGGGCAGGAACAGGGCCACAGGTTTAGGATGAGGAGGGGAACTTCTCCAGGCCCCCAGCCCCATCCTGCAGTGCTCAGGGCTCTGCCTCCGGTTGCAGTTCCTCATTCACGATGCAGACGGGCTGCTCCCGTGCCAAGGGCTCCAGCTTCAAAGCCCCAGGGAGCTGTAGTTGCTTAATTTGGGCACGTAGCTGATGCAGCCCAGAGGAGCAGACAGCTCTCTCCCGTAGGGGTCATCCTGAGCCACGGGCTCCTGGGGAAACTCATAGACTCAGACAGAGCCCATGGTCTCCAGACTCCTGCCCTTGACCGGTTCAGGCGATTGCCCTGAACTGCTGCATTTTCCTTATGACAAAAGAGACCTGGGATGGCTGGACAGAGGAGACCCTGTGGGGCTTGCCCAAGGGGAATCCTGGGGTCCTCTCATCCTTCTCTCTGTGGCCCAACACAGCCCGCTTTGTCTAATCTCACTGGTCTGGCCTTCCCTCCCAGGTGGCGCTCCGGGTTCGGCCCATCAGCGTGGCAGAACTGGAGGAAGGAGCCGCCCTCATTGCCCATAAAGTGGATGAGCAGGTATGCGGGGCTGTGGCTGGGAGCTGCAGGCCAGGGCAGCGGCCTGGCCATGCCGCATGGGGGCAGGTGCCTGCTCACCCGGTAGGGACAGGAAAGGCTGCTATGGCTTGCAGCACCATCCTTCCTCCACCCGCTGAACTCTTGGCTAACACTAAATTGGCAATGTCGTCGAGGAAACCAGGGTTCTTCTTCCAGGAAGCCTACCTAGATTGATTGAAGGAGAACTGAAAGCTTCCCTAGCCTGGATGGGCCCTGATCCTCAGTTTAGCCCTAAAAATTTCACACAGTCTCCATGTACCCATGCCATGACTTCCCACCTTTACATGCCCACCACCCATGATCATGCGTGTATATGGTATAGAGCCAAAACTCACCTCCAGGTATTCATGATTTGCAAAGTCCTGGGATGTCTGTTTGTTTTCTTGATCCTCATGTCACTGCGATGAGGTGAGCAAGGCAGGTCCCACCTCTGTTTACACGGGAGGCAATAAATATTTGTCAAGCATCCACAACACGCTGGGAAGCATAGCAAACAGAAGAGACCCTGCCCTCCCTTCCTGACCTTAGAGTCCAGCGTGGGCAGACGAGGCACCAACCAAGCACTGAGTCGCAGACAGGTGTGGGTGTGCGGCCAGCATACCCACAGAGAAGCGTGTGGTGCTGTGGCGGTTGGGGGGGCGTGGCCTGGGAGAAGCGGTGCTCGAGCTGGAACAGGAGGGATGAGAAAGAGGCGATTAGGGCTGTGCTGGGAGGGAGAAGCTTCCCCCAGAGGGACTGGCACCTGCAAAGGCCCAGTGGTGAGGGGTGGGGGTGCGCTTGGGTGACTGAGAAAGTGCCTCAGGCAGGAGAGGGAGGCGGAGAAAGGGCTCGAGGTGTGACACGGGACGGGAGGTGTGGGCAGGGCCACTCCGCACTCTCTGGGGATGACGGCCTGGGTGTTTGCTTGGGCGGCAGTTGAGGACTCCTACGGGGCACCTGAGAGTGACCACTTGCGCCCCTGCAGGGCCGTTGCACTTGCTCCTCCTGAGTGCGGTGCCCCACGAGGCAGCAGGATGTGCCGGTGGGTCAGGGCGCTGGCACTGTGCCATGCAGAGAGAGGTGCGGGTGGGCGCCCGCTGGCCCGGGGCCTGGCCGGCAAGACTCAGGAAGCCCAAGGGCCATAGGAAGCCACAGGAGGTGGGCAGCACAGCCTGTGAAGCCTGCCTGCCCCTGGGCCCCCCGAGGCGCAGGCGCCCATGCCGGCCTTCCGCCCCAAGGGTAGAGCTGCAGGCACAGCAGAGCTGGGAGGTTCCAGCCTCCCACAGTCCCCTCCTCTGTCCCCTCTTTCAAAGAGTAGCCTTCCTCAAGACCTTGGGGAAAGCAGGGCATGACTGGGAAGATCCTGTCTAAACTGGTCAGGTCAGAGGGAATGGGACGAATGCGCAGGACAGGCATGTGGGGTGGGTCTGCCATTCGCCAGCTGTGCTGCGGTCTAGGGCGCGCTGCTTCTGAGGTCCTCGGTGGCCTCCTCCGTCATGACAGTTGTCACGAAGCCTCTCCAGAGGGTCTCTGTGGACTAATGAATGCTCAGGGAGTCCCTAGGGCCTGGTACGTGGGAGGAGTCTGACAGAGGGGTGACCACATCTGTCAGAGACTGAGCGTGCCCAGGGCTGCCGAGCGGGGCCAGCGGGCAGAGCCGGGGACCACAGGAGGGGAAGCTTCCTTCCAGACAAGGCCACTCCCTGTTTGTCAACTTGTCCCCGGGGGTATCAGGTCCTCGGGGTTGGGACAACGATGGTGCTCTCTCTCTCTCTCTCTCTCGCTCTCTCTCTCGCTCTCTCTCTCTCGGGCTGCTCCTGGCTTCTGACCGGAATGGGGGCTGAGAGATTCTGACTGGTGCTGATGGAAACGCTCTGGGCAGGGACAGCCCATTGTGTGCCCACACGTGGCAGCAGACACTGGCTCCTTTCTGCCCCTGCCAGCGATCGGGCCGCGCTGTGCCCCAAGGAGGCCCAGGGCTGGGCGGCCCCACAGGGCCGCTCCTTTGTCAGCGCAGGGAGGCTGCAGGGCCACATGGGCAGCGTGGGCCCTGGGCCCCCACACTCACACCGGGCCTCCAGGGCCAGCGTGAGGCTTCCATTTCCGAGCAAAGGGCAGGCTGTCCCCAGTGGCTCTGTCCTTCTGGCCGGTAAGGCCCTGGAAAGCAGGAGGGGAAGATCCAGGAGTCCAAGAAGGACAATATACAACTGGACAGCTGACTGCCCTTGCCTCCCACTCTGACCGGTCCCCACCCTGGACCTCTGTCCCTCTCCAGTGACACCCCCGCCGCCAGCTTGTCTGTGGCCCTGGCCGGGAGGGAGCCTTGAGGTGCCATCTTGGGCAGCAGCCCCAGTGATGGGCCAGCTGGCTGGGTGTAGCCCTGTCCCTTCCTCCTGAGGCCTGGAGCCCGGCCGGCTGGTGGGGTGAGTTTAGGAGCGTTTCCAGGACAATGCGGCCATGGAGTCTCTTCCCAGCAAAGGTGCAGTGGGGCCTACACAGCCCACACAGCCCCCGGCCCCCTCTGAGGACACGTCTGCTTGGGACGCAGAAATAACCCCTCACCTGCTTTGCCCTGTCCCCCCAGCTGTGGCTGTCGTGACCCAGGTGGCCCAGTCACCTGGCCCACACCCTGGTTCTTCCGTCCTGGGCCTCCGGGCTCTGCCTCTCACCCCACTGCCCCTCTGCGATGGGAGGACTTCTTCGCCCCTGCTGGCGCCATCTGCGCCAGGGGTGGGGACCTGCTGAGCGGTCACTATCGAGGGCTCAGCCCCTTGGTGGTCAGCAGGGAGGTGGGCGCTGCCAAAGCCCCCTGAATGGGGAAAGGTGGGCTAAGGACCCTGTCACCCTCTGGATTAGGCCGCTGTGAGGGGCCCTAGGACAGCCTTCCTGAGAATTAGGCGTTGTCCTGGGGACTTGGGAGATTGCAACAGCTAGGCTGTGCAGAGGGGGACAGTCCCTCAGGCCGAGTGTCCTTTGGAGACAAGGGGTCGGTGTGGCTGCATTCCAGGGAGGCTGGAGTTAGGTCTGCATCTGTGAAGGGGTTCTGCTACCTTGGCAGGCCCATGATCCTCGGGACAAGAATCGCGGCCACGCCTCCTTCAGGCGTCTGTGGGTCAGTGTGCACATAGGGCGAATCCCAGCGCCTGGCACACAGTCGGGCTGAATGGGTGTTGGTGTATTGCAAGGGCTGGACTACGGGGTGGCTCTGGGCCCCAGAGGCCAGTGAGACTGGGCCCACCGCCTGCTTTCCTGTGGCCTGTGCCGAGCTCTCAGGCCGGGGTCCCCACATGGCCACCCTCACGTCTATGTTCCTGGGAGTGCTGTAGGAGCTCGGTCCCCTGGAAGCCTCACAGGTGGGACCTGGCCCTGACACCGGGCCCCTCCGGGATGCCATGGATGACCACAGAGTGGGGGGCGGGCAGCCCAAGAGGCCTGGGGGGACCAGGACTTCAGGGTGGAAGCAGGAACCCCAGAACAGCCTCCTTCTCCCTCCCTCTCCCCTGAAAGCCCCCTGCCTGCTGACCCTCCTGCCAGCCTTCTCACTGACTGTGTCTGCGGGATTTGAGCCACTGGACACCACGTACTATCCCATAACTAGCCTTTGTCTGCTCGGAGCCCACCTGTCACCCCCTGTGCTCCCGTCTGAGGAGCCACGCAAGGGCCCCTCGCGCCCCGGGTGGGTCCCCGTTCCCTCATCCGAAGACAGGATGTTCACCTGCTCCACCGGCCCAGCAGCTCTGAGAGGGTTGCAGGCCCGTATCCAGGGGAGCTGCGGCCACACGGCGGGGAGGCTATTGTGAACGAGAGAGTATAAGGTGACAGATGCGGAGTGTCGGGACGGTGAGTGCGGGGGGGGGCGGGCAGCCCGTCCGTTAGCCCAGGTTGGGTGCTCCCTTCACGCCCACCATCTGGAAGGACCGAGCCTGTGGCGAGGGACTGGGGGAGGACAGGATGGTTGTTTACCTCCGTCCCTGTCACCGCGGTCTCCCCAGCCCCCTCCTGGCCCCAGGCAACCTCTAGCCTGCTGTCCACTTCTGTCCATCCCCCTGTGCTGGGCATTCCATGTGGATGGAAGCGTACGGTGTGAGGTCTCGTGTCCGGCTTCCCTTCGAGGTTCGTCCACTCGGTAGCAGGTGCCAGAACCTCATTCCTGTCTGTGGCTGAATGATATTCTGTGCCATGGGGACACTTTTTGCTCACCCTCTCATCCGCTGGTGGGCGTTCGGGTCCTTTCCTACTTGTTGGCTATAGTGGCCGATGCCATACTTAGCATCTCGATGGCTGAGAGGCGAGAGAGCTGGTTGAAAAGGCGGGTTTGTGGGCCTCCTTCTCTGGAGTCTGATTCTGTGAGTCTGGGCAGCGCCTGAGAGTCTGCATTTCGCAAGCTCCGTAGGGGCCTCTGATGGAGGGGTCTGCAGACCCAGGAGAGACACAGCCCTCGACTCTGTTGTAGGTGATGTCTCCTCTCGTCCTGGGCCTCGGGGTCCTCGGAGTCCTGCAGGCAGGTGGGGACTGGCCAGGACATCCACCAGGTGTGGCTCTGTCCTGAGCCACCAGCAGGGCATCAGTGGCTTCACCCAGCAGGCCCCTCTCTGATCCTTCCTATCCAGCCTGGGGGCTGCTGGCAGGGCCAGGGGACCCCCTTCCTGGACCAGGCTCCCTCTCCTGAGCGCTCACAGAATGACATCTATAACTAGAAGCAGGGCCAGCAACACACTCTCCTTCACAAAGGAAAAGCAAACAAAACTCCGGAAACAGCCTTCCAGGGCGCTGTCTTCCCAGAATCAGGGTTTTGACCAGTTTTGTCTTGTTTCACCCTGAGTTGAAGGGGGTCCGGCTCCCTGGACCAGGGATGAAGCCTTCCAGGCTGGGTGGGGGCTTCCCAGATCACCATTCTGCGGGGGCTTCGCAAGCGGCCTGCATGTGTGAGTAGGATTTCCTCTCTCCGGCCCAAGTGGCCCTCCCTGCTCTCTGCCTGGAGGACCTCGAGGCTCAGGAGCAAGGCAGCGTTCTCAGGGCCATACTGCAGTGTGGGGCTCACACCCACTGGCGGCCCCTCTGCCGTGGGCATCTTTGCTGCCGGGGTCAGAGGCGTGAGGAGGAATAGTCTAGGTCAGAGGCTGTCAGCTGGGGCGATTTTACTCCTCGGGGACAGCTGGCAATGTCACACTGGGGGGAGGTTGCGCTACTAGCACCTAGCAGGCAGATGCGGCTGAGCATCCCAGCGCGCGCCGGACAGCTCCTGAGGTGTCAACGGGGCCGAGACTGATACACCCTGGGGTAGGTTTAGCCACTTGGGGGCCAGAAAGAAGCCGGTTCACACGACCACGCGGGCAGCCTCGTGGGGGGCGGCCGGAGGGCCTCCTGACCTGCTTTGCTCCCTGTGTTTCTCACCTAGGAAGTGCTGACCCGCCAGGCTCCTCGTGGGGACACGGATTACAGATCAGCCACCCTCACCCCCTACTTCCCTCCTGGATCTTAGGTTTCTGGGCTCAAAGTCTAGAATTGTAGAAAGGCCCAAACCTGCAGTGAATTGAGAGCAGGTCTGGGAGTGGGGGCAGGGACGGGTCACGCTGGGGCCTCTGTCAAGTTAGGCCTGGGACTGTGGGCTAGAGGCCCCCACCCTGGTGAAGCTGCCCACCTTCCCCGTTCCCGGCCCTGCCCCCCTCCCTCTCACCAGCACGGGGAGGGGGTGGGGGCTCCTGTGTGTCCGGTGTGAGCAATGTCCTCCATTGAAGCCCCTCAGGGCAGGTGTCCAGCGTGCTCAGGCTTGAAAACTGGGAAAGAGAAAGCCCACCCACCGACTTAGGGCTGAGAGAGGGGCTGGCCAAGGGCCCGCCTGGGCGTGTGGCCAGCCGCACCCACCTCCCTGCCGCAGGTGAGCCTGCCTTGGGAGGCGCACCGCTTCACAAAGCTGCTGTCACCAAGTGCCACGGGCAGGGTCACTTAAACTACAGGAGTCTGCTCCTTCACAGTTCTGGAGGCCAGAAGCCCAAAGGGTTGGTCCCTTCTCCAGCTGCGAGAAAGACCCTGTTCCGGGCCCCGCCCCTTGGCTTGCAGACAGACATCCGTCTTCTCTCTGCGTCTCCTCATGTCAAGTCCCCTTGCTGGGTGTCTGTGTCCAAACCTCCCCTTTTCATAAGGACACCAGTCACTAGATGGTCCTGGATGACCACATTCTAACTTCACTGCACCTGCCTGGACCCTGTTTCCAAATAAGGTCGCATTCTGAGTGCTGGAGGGAGGTTAGCACTTCGACGCAAGTCAACCTCTCCACACAGCCAGGCCGCCGCTGGCCCTCACGTTCATGGAGAGGCAGGGGCAGGCGGCCTACTGGTTAGGTACCAGACAGCTCTGTGCTTGCAGGGCGGCCCTGGGCACACTCCCCAGCAGATTCCTCGTTGCCGTCCAGCCCTCACGGGAGCGTCCACTCTGAGTCGTCAGAGAGAACCAGAAAATGCATGCAAAGCACTCGGCGTCGGGATGGCACACTCCAAACCCCGCCGCAGGCCGCTCTGTTAGGCAAATACCCCTTGACCTGGGCCGCGTGCCAGCCAGGGTGACATTTGGGGGGGCTCGGAGGATGTACAGGCTGCTCCCAGAGTGGGGGTGAGCACGTGCCCACAGGGGCCCAGACACCTCACCTCTGTGGCCTTTTGGGGCCTGTGCTCTGCAGAACCCTGTCTGCAGAGGACAGGGGAGAAAATTCCTCAGCTCGCTTCCCAGCTCTGGGCCAGTTCCTCGTAGGAACCCCCGGACATTCTGAACTGAGCTCTGCTGTCCACAGCCTGCCCCTCACCTCAAGGCCTTGCTCGTGCTTCTCTCTGGAAGGCTCTCCTCCCCTCAAACCTCCCAAGCAACTCCTGCTCATCCTTGAAGACTCAGTGCCAGTGCCACCTCCTCCAGGAAGCCCTCCTCTACAACTGGACCAGGCTCTTCTCCTCTCCACTCCCATTGCCTCCTGGGGCCCAGCAGTTGCCATGACAATGATCTGTCCCCACTCAGCTTCGAGGGTCAGAGGCAGGAAGCCGTACCTCTCTCCCCAGGGCTTTGCTGAGGAAGGGACACCAAAACCATGCTCCCCTGGCCCGACTCCCTGTGCTGCTCCCTGTGGCGGCCCAGCCCCCTGCGGCGCGGCTCCAGCTCACCTGGCCACGGGCACAAGGGCCCCATTGTGCACCAGAGTGGACAGGCAAGGGGATGCTCTGGAGGGTGGGGTGCGGGCCGGGGCCCAGGCAGCGGGAGACCCAGACAGAGCCCTCTGTAAGAGGGACCCCGGCGGCCCTGCTGACAATGCACCGATTCAGGAGCCTGGATATCAAAGGAACCAAACGCCCAGGCACCATGACCTTGGCAGCGCCGGGAGGTCGTTTGGAGGTGATCAGTGGGTTATGGACAGCAGTGAACACCGCTCCCCCTCCCCTGCACCAACGCCCCCCCTCCCAGGGTGCCCCTGAGGCCCTGCCCGTGTGCACACTAGCTGGCACCCGAGAGGTGAGAACTGCCACAGCCGGTCAGGCTCCCCCTGCGTCCCGCTGGGACCCGGCCTCGCTGGGTTTGTCCTCACGAGGGTCTGAAACGTGATTGGGGCCCACGCTGCTGCTTTAGGGCCCGAGACGGGAACTGGAGCCTGGAAGAGGCATCCGGGGCAGTGAGGCTGAGGCTCTGAGGCGGCGGCTGGGGACAGGCGGGCACCCCAGGTAGCAGTGCAGACCCAGGCGACCTGTCCCCACCCACCTTTGGCAAGCTGCGAGGGGGCCCAAGTCAGTGGCCTCGTCCTTTCCCTGCTCAAGCCTCAGCCCAGCCTGCTGGGGCCCTCCCCCCACCTGGCTAACCTGGAATCCCATCGGATTGGCCCAGGCTTCCAGGTGAGGCTCCTGGGGCCGGGCCTCTCGGGAGCCACCTCACCCCGCCCCCTCATGCGGGGCCCCTGGGGGTCTCAGGCCAGTTCAGGTGCAGCGAGCCCAGGTGTGCACCTACTGCAGGAGGCCGGTGGTGAGGGAGGGGCTGATACCAGGGCAGGCGTGAGCCCTGGGGAGAGCTGGTGGCAGTCCCAAGGCTGTGGCCCTCCCAGGCCTGGGCTTCCTGTTCCCTGACCCCTGTCACCAAGCCACCAGTGGCTCTTTGCCCCAGCCATGGGTCTGCCCACTGGCTGGGGAGGGGGGTGTGAGGGGTGAGGCCAGGCTGAGGAGGGCAGGGCCCTAGGTGCCTCAGGGCTGCAGTGAGTTGGCGAAGGGTCTGCAGGCTGGTTCCCAGTCTGTCCTTCCACCTGCTGGTGTGAGACCTTGGACGAGTCCGCTCTCCTCGCCTGGAGAGTGGGACAGTGGGCCTCACTGCCCGCCTGCAGGGGCACTGAGTCTGCGTACAGAGTGTGCTCAGAGCAAGTCCCGACACAAAGTAAATGCTCACTAAGGCCAGCCCGCGGTCGTTCCTCCTCCTTGGGGGGAGGCGCGTGATGGTGGCGCTGCCGCTGGAGGAAGGGCACCCAGGCACTCGCGGCTCTTTTGGGCACTCAGGGCCAAGCGCCCGGACGGGGCATACGGGAGCGGACAGGGCCAGGGCTGGGCCACCAGCTCTGGGACCTTCTGCAGGGCCTGACTGTGGCCTCTGACTCCCGCCGTTCCCACCCCTTCCCCACGACCTTGGTGAGCAGGGGCGAGGCCAGTGTTGATGGTGTGGACCCGGGGCTCCGATGTGACTGTCCCCTGCCTGGGGGGCCTTTGCAGATGGTGGTTCTCATGGACCCCATGGAGGACCCCGATGACATCCTGCGGGCACACCGGTCCCGGGAGAAGTCCTACCTGTTCGATGTGGCCTTTGACTTCACTGCCACACAGGTGAGGGGGGCTGGGCCTGGGGACACCCTTTGCCCAGCCTGTGAGGGAGCCCTCAGGGGACCTGCTACCGTCTCTCAGCCCCCCTCCACCGCTTGCTCCCCCGCTCCCACCCTGCTGTGTGTGTCCCCACGCCTGCATGCGTGCACCTGCCTGAGTGGTGTGTCCACAGCTTCCTGCCAGGACACACCCGGGCTGGCATGGTGGCCGCGGTGGGAGCTGGAGGAAGGTGCTTGAAGCCCATCTGGTGTGGGGAAGGAGTCTCGGGGAAGCTGACACCCTCCCAGGGACCCCAGTCCTGTCCATCTGTGGGATGTTCCCTGGAGCAGATGTAACGCGTCCTCAAGGCCAGCCAGCCACGGGGGAGGCATCTCAGGTGTCCTGTGCTCTCTTCCAGGCTGGTGTCCCCCCATGGGGTGAAAGTAGAGCCATCCGTCCTCCATTCCCACCCCCCCTCCTCTGGGCCCGGGGGACAGAGACTGTCCCCACTGGGAGCAATGGCAGTGGGTGCCCGCCCTGCCCCGTCCCAGGCCCCTGATGGGTCTCCTCTTCCCTGCAGGAGATGGTGTACCAGGCCACCACCAAGAGCCTCATCAAAGGCGTTATCTCCGGCTACAATGCCACCGTCTTTGCCTATGGCCCCACAGGTGAGGAGCCGGGCAGCGAGGAGGACTATGTGCCTGTGGTCCCCTTCAAGGAGCAAGCCCCTCGCTCTCCATCGGAGGGCCAGTCTGGCCCCTGCTGGGGCAGGAATCAAGGACGTGGCTGGCCCAAGCCCCCTACCCGGGCCCTCAGGCCCCAGCCCTAGTGAAGACACCCTCCACCCCGAACCCCACCTCCCTGCCATCTGGTGGTCCCAGCCTTGAGGATGCACTCCAGCAGGGCGGCACCCCTGACCCCGCTCCCCCGCCCCCGCCCCCACCATGCCCAGGCTGCGGGAAGACCTACACTATGCTGGGCACGGACCACGAGCCGGGCATCTACGTGCGGACCCTCAATGACCTCTTCCGTGCCATTGAGGAGACCAGCAATGACATGGAGTATGAGGTGTCCATGTCCTACCTGGAGGTGAGCCCTCCCCCCACGCCAGCTGAGACAAGGGCCACCTGGACAGGCGGGCCCCCTCCCTGGGGCCGTCGCTGGGCAGTTCCCCAGGCCGCTCGTCACTGCCGCTCTCCCCAGCACACTGTGGACCCCGCTTCACAAAACTCTGAGGCTCGGAGGAGTCAGGCAGCCAGGTCAGCGTCACCCCGTAAAGAGTGAGGGAGCCGCAGCTCCAACTCAGGAGCCCTGCTCACGGCCCCCCACCCCCCACATCCTTGCCACCAAGCCAGCTCGGCCACCCTCCCTCCTCAGGGTCCATGTCCCTGAGCCACCACCACCTCCGGGTGCTCCGTGTACATGGGGACAGGCAAGAACTGTACACACACGGGCAGGCTGGGACCTGCCGGCCTCGCTACCTAGCCACAGCCCCCGGTGCCCACCTGTGGGAGCGCCACTACCAGGCAGCGGTGGAGCAGCGGGGGTGGGCATCGCAGAGGCCAGAAGAGGGGAGAGACCCAGTGGGCTGGACTCCATCTGGCTGCTGGCCGCTCGGCCCCCTCCGGAGCTGATAATCTCCTGGGTGACCGCTCAGGAAGAGCAGCGAGGCATTTCTGCCAGCAGCTGCTCGGAGACCGGCGGCCAGTGTGGTGTTGGCTTGGCCAGCAAGGCCCACCTGGTGTGGGGGTCAGGGAGAAGTGGCTAAGGGTTGCCTAGCAACAAGCCGGGTTTGCCATTGGTCAGGTCCTCATCCTCTGCCCAGCGCCCTGACCGCCCGCAAAGGGAGCCCCACTTGGTCTTCATGTCTTCTATCCGCAGTTCTGGCAGCTCGCTGTTTCCCTGTGGATGCTGAAGTCCCCCACCCCCACCACAAAGGGGAAGGGGCCTGTGAGCTCCTGCCCCCTTCTCGCTCGGGAGGGACAGGGAACCTGCGCCTTGTCTGGACCTCCTGCCCCAAGTCTCCCATTAACCCCTGTTGCCCACCCGTCCCATCAGATCTACAATGAGATGATCCGGGATCTGCTGAACCCTGCCCTGGGGTACCTGGAGCTGAGGGAGGACTCCAAAGGGGTGATCCAGGTGGCGGGAATCACTGAGGTCTCCACCATCAATGCCAAAGAGGCGAGTCTGGTGCAGCCGCCAGGGCAGTGGGGACGGACCCTGACCCTGGTGGGCAGGAGCGGGCGGAGGACTGCCGGACATCCAGTCTCCTCGTGTGCACACAGCCCCTGTCCTCCCGGGTCCTCCACTCACAGAGGCCGGCCCGCCGCCACCCGGCCGTTCCCAACCTGCGGTCCCCAAGAGCTGCCCTCCTCCCGCCCACCCAGATCATGCAGCTGCTGATGAAGGGGAACCGGCAGAGGACGCAGGAGCCCACGGCCGCCAACCGGACGTCCTCCCGCTCCCACGCGGTGCTCCAGGTGTCCGTGCGCCAGCGCAGCCGCGTCAAGAATGTCCTGCAGGAGGTGCGGCAGGGCCGCCTGTTCATGATCGACCTGGCCGGCTCGGAGCGTGCGTCCCAGGTGAGGCCGGCTGCCCTGGGGGCTGGGGGAAGCTGTGTGGGGGTGGGGGGGGCAGGGATGTGACCTCCCAGATGAGGTCAGCTCCCCCAGGCTGTCCCAGGGTGGGGCTGGGGGAGCCCAGGGACAGGGATGGAGGATGCTGCAGAGGAGCAGGAGGGGAGGGTGGGGACGCACCCTGGGAACGAAGACACAGGCCCTCTCAGCCCTCCTGGAGCCTTCCCGTCATCAGAAGCCTTCTCCTTCCCTGACCTTGGAGAATGTCCTTGGGGGGAGGGGGCGGGACAAGGCCCTCAGTCACCTGTGCATTTCAGAGCCCTGGGCGAGCAGGAGGGGTTTGGAACCCGGGATCCCCGGGGTGCTGGTGGTGACAGCCATGCCCTGCCCACCCCCAGACCCAGAACCGCGGGCAGCGCATGAAAGAGGGGGCGCACATCAACCGCTCTCTGCTGGCGCTGGGCAACTGCATCAACGCGCTGAGCGACAGGAACACCACCAAGTACATCAACTATCGCGACAGCAAGCTCACGCGGCTCCTGAAGGTACCGGCCCTGGTACCTGCCAGAGGGAGGCTGCCAGACTTAGCAAATGAAAGCACAGGAGGAGGCCCAGCCACATTTGAACTTCAGATAAACAAGAAATGATTTCCTTTTTTAGCATAAGTATGTCCCCAAAATGTTTTATCTGACGGCTGTCACCAAAGAGTGGGCAGTGGGCAGGAGAGAGGGAAAGATGCCTGGCACCCCCCAGGGCTGTGGGTCTGAGGGAGACAAGAGCTGCCTGAATTTGGGGTTCAGGGGTGCAGGTGGCCTGTGGCCCACAGAGTCTGCTGTTCGGGGCCCCGCCCCCCAGCTGTGCTCTGTGCTCGGTGCTTCACCCACTAGCTTCTTTCGTGCCTCCAGCAGCTCTGTGAGTTCCACTTGCAGGTGGGGAAACTGAGGCACAAAGAGGCTAAGTAGCCTTCCCAGGGCTCGCACGCGTGAGTGCTGGAGTGGGGTACAAACACAGGCCTGGGGGGTCTGATAGCCTAGCTTCAGCTCACTCCCCGCCCGCCCTCGGCGGCCCTCATCCTGAGCCCAGGATCTGGGAGGTGGGGACAGCCGCAACACCAGTGCCGTTGTAAATGCGGGGGAGCTGAGGGTTCGCATGGGGAGGAGCCTGCGTGACGTCCCTCAGCAGCATGGAACTCCAGGGCATGGGCAAGGCTGGGGCCAGGGAGGGGGTGGCCACAGACCAAGTCCCATCTTCACACGAGGTCCCCATTCCTCACTCCAGCCAAAACAGTACCATCAGCAGTCATAAAAGGGGGGACCCGGAGGCCAGAGGTGATGGGAAGGAGGAGGGAAGGGCCCCTCCGGCTCCCTGCCAGCCTCTGCTGTGTTCCCTCGTTCCTCTGTGTGAGGGCGAGGGAAAGACAGCCAGGAGGCCCTGCCCAGGCTACTTGAAATTACCAATGGAGAACTTTGGAGAAGAAAGTGGAAGTGGGAAGTGGGGGGACAGGAGAGGGGGAGGGGATATCTGGACTTAGGGGGTCCATGTATTGCTCGGCACCAGGACCTGTGTGTGTGTGTGTGTGTGTGTGTGTGTGTGAGAGAGAGAGAGAGAGAGACTGTGTGTGTGAGAGAGAGAGAATGCACACCACAAGGACACCCAAACACGACCAGGCAGGCGCAGCATCGGGAGGCAGTCCTGGGCTGACCACAGGCTCGCCCTCCTCCCACCCAGGATTCCCTAGGGGGGAACAGCCGCACCGTGATGATCGCGCACATCAGCCCGGCGAGCAGCGCCTTTGAGGAGTCCCGGAACACCCTGACCTACGCCGGCCGGGCCAAGAACATCAAGACCAGGGTGAGGGCCCCGGCCCGCCCCCCCCCCCCCCCCCCCCCCCGGGCAGGCCTTCCTGGGCCGCGATGGCAACCCCGCGCTGACTCCCCTCCTCCCGGCTCTCTCTAACACCAGCCTCCGTTGCACGGGCCTCACCCTCCACCCCACACCCATCAAATGCCCCCCCATGCCCTCCCCTGCACCTCCGACACCTGCCCGCCTGCCAGAAGCCCAGAGCTCCCAAGGGTCCCCTCCCTCTTGTCCAAGGCCTGTGCTGCCTGGCCCGGCCCCCTCCACCTCCCCCTTTCTCTTCAGAGGTTCGTTCAGATGCCACATCCCGAAGCACCTCATCCTACTAGTCACACATGCTGAGCCCTTTAACCTCGCCTCACATGCTCCTCCCGGCAGGAGCGACCCCCCCCCCCAGCACTGTGCGGCTTAGGAAGATGAGGCTGCAGCTCCCCGCTGGGCGGTGACGGGGCTGAGAAGTCCCCGCTGTCTGTCTGTCAGGGGTCTGTTTCGGTCTGCCTGTGAAGGGGCAGTGGGATAAGTGTGAGACAGGCACACTCTCGCCACACCTGAGCCTTCCAGCCGCTGCTCCCTCCTGGCCCTCAAGGAGCTCAGCGGGGGCGGGGCACGTCCTTGGAACAGGGGCAGCTCAGAATGTCCTTAATAGCAGGTCAATGATGCCAACAGTTGGCGGACTGGTGGGGCTCCCCGGATCTCTGTGGAGGCTGTGAGCCTGACTCTGAAGGATGGGGAGAACCTTCCAGAAGGGGGGAGCAAGAGTGGGGGTTCCAAACACAGGGAGGAGATGGTGTCTGGTGGGGGCGGGAGAGCAGGAGATAGTGCCTTCGCTCACGCGGAATGCTCACGACAGCCATGAGTGCTGAGAAAATCCAGACAGGCAGCGGTGGGGCTTCCACGCCAGGGGGAGGCATTTCCCCAAGCAGTAGGGAGCCACTGAAGGTTCGGCAGGGGAGCAGCATTTTAGGAGCACGGCTCTTTCGGAGGCATGTTGGGTGACCGGTTGTGGGGTCGTCCAGAAAGACCGGGGAGTGCAGGGAGAAAGAGAAGGGAAGGCCGGGCAGGCGGACCCCGGCCCCTGGGGTGACTGTACCCGCCCTGCCTCGCCCTGCACTCCCCGCAGGTGAAGCAGAACCTGCTCAGCGTCTCCTACCACATCGCCCAGTACACCAGCATCATCGCGGACCTGCGGGGCGAGGTCCAGCGGCTCAAGTGCAAGATTGACGAGCAGGGCGGGCGAGGCCAGGCCCGGGGACGGCTGGAGCAGGGCGGCACTCGCCACGTCCCAGGTGTGTGCGTGGGTCCATGTGCAAGGGAGCCCATCCCCCCGCAGCCCTTCCAGGGGGTCTCAGATGGCTCGGGGGTCAGGCAGCACGGGACTCAAGGCCAGGCTCTGGCTGGGTAGCCTTGGGCTACTCACTCAGCTGCTCTGAGCCTTCAGCTGTCAAACGGAATTGTGATCTCTGAAGGTTAGGCGGGATTGATCACACGAGTGAGGATGTGTGAGCATTTCGCTGTGCTGGACATCACCCTCAGGGCTGCAGGATAGGGCAGGGAGGCCATGCGCAGCACCACCAGAAGGGACACCTACTCCGTTCTTTCGTAGACTTGGGAGTGTGCAGTGATGGTTTCCCAGCTGATGGCAATTAAGTGTCTAAGGGGCACCTTTTTAAAGCTGACGCAAAGGTGCTGCTAGGGCCAGTGGGAGTCCACTTCATACAGAGGGGCCAGGGATCACCTTTGGGCCACAGCCTGAACACTCAAGGTGGCAGTGTGGTGTGGGAGGAGGTGCTCATCCAGGAGCTCTTTCTGGAGGAGGTGGCTGGGGGAGAAAGGCAGGTGAGGGCCCCAAGCGGGCCCCTACTTTCTGGCCAGATGCTTCCCTCTTTACCGAGCTCCCCCACACCCCCTCTAACGGGCAGCCGAGGGCCAGCAGCGCGGCGGGCCAGACGAGCAGGCCGACATGGGACAGCTGCGGGCGCAGCTCATCAACGCTTTCCGGGAGCAGATGGATGTGCGGAGACACCTGCTGGAGCTGGAGAACCACGCCATGGAGGTCCAGATCGACAGCTCGCGCCACCTGCTCACCATCGCGGGGTAGGCGCCCCTGCCCTGGGGTCCCTGGTCCCACCACACAGAGGGGCTGGGAGCTGCCTGCTCCCAGGGCCTGAATCCCCGTCTCCCCCTGGGGCGGGGCCGCGGCAGCTGGGAGCAGGAGAAGTCACGCAGGGCCCTCAAATGGAGGGAGGAGCAGCGGAAGGAATCTTACACCAAGGACGACAGTGAGAAGGACTCGGACGTCGGTGACGACCAGCCAGACCTGCTTGAGCCCCCAGAGGTAGCCTCGGCCCGGGAGAACATCGCCGCCCTGGTGGGCGAGCAGAAGCAGCTGCGCAAGCAGAAGGTGCTGGGGTTTGGGGGCCGGAGGGCGGGTCTGAGAGGCTGGAGCCCTGGGGGCAGGGCTGGGGAGGAGAGAGACCTGAGAGCCCAGGCCACAGATCCTGCGGGACTGGATAAGTTCCTTAGCAACCTCTTTGCACTGCAAGTTCCTCATCTGTAACAAGGGGTGTGGCCCAGCCCTCGGGTGGCTGTTGGGAAGATTAAATAAATGCCTCTCACATACCAAGGATTCAAACAAAAATGGTCGCCACCGTGATAATCAGAGTTTGCTGGATAAGGGATCTTTGCCTTCTGTATGGGAGCCTGCCCAAACCAGGGGCACCCTCAGGGCATCGGATGGGCTGGGGTTGCTGGGTAGGCTGTGGTCAGAGGTGGGCACAGAGGGGCCGCGTGGGAGCAGCCCCTGGTTACAAGGCCCAGGATACAGCTTGGAGCAGGGGCCTCGGGCTGGAGCTTCAGCCGGGAGCCTGGGAGTCCAGGCACAGGACGGGCGTGTGTGGACGGGCTCGCGGGCAAGGAGCGGCCCCTGCCGGCTGCCTGGCGCTGACCCCATGCCACCCGCAGGTGGCGCTGGAGCAGCGCTGCCGGGAGCTGAGCGCGCAGGGCCGCCGCCTGGAGGAGACGCTGCCGGGGCGCATTGGCTCCGAGGAGCAGCGCGAGGTGCTGAGCCTGCTGTGCCGCGTGCACGAGCTGGAGGTGGAGAACACCGAGATGCAGTCGCACGCGCTGCTCCGCGACGGCGCCCTCCGCCACCGCGGCGAAGCGGTCCGCCGCCTGGAGCAGCACCGCACCCTCTGCGATGAGATCATCCAGGGCCAGCGGCAGATCATCGAAGGTAGGTCCCGCGCTATTGAGCCGCCCATGGGCCCTGTATACCCGCAGAGCCCGAAGGCGCGGCCTGAGCCCTGTCCCGCCTCCAGCAGACTACAACCTGGCCGTCCCCCAACACCTGGAGGAGCTTTATGACGTGTACCTGCGAGAGCTGGAAGAGGGCAGCCTGGAGCGGGCCACCATCATGGACCGGGTGGCCTCTAGGGCCTTGCAGGTGGGCGCCTGGGCCTGTGGTAGGGGAGGGGCCAATGCCCCAGGCAATGCCTGCAGGGAGCTGGGGTGGCCAGGGGTCCAGGCTGGCTCACACCCCACCTCGGGGAGCCTTTCCTTCTCACCCCACCCGAAGCCCTGCCAAGCCCGAGTTCACTGTGGTGGGCATTATTCCCTGGCACTTGTCTTCACTCAGGCTCAGAGGGTCAGGGCTGGTATCTGAGATATCACAAATGGCGGCCCCAGATGCCCTTGTGGGAGACCAGGCCACCAGGCCGTGAGCCACTGGGATGCTAACAGGCACAGCTTGCCCCTTGGGACCCGGATCTCTGCCCTCTGGGGCTCCCAGCCCATACCACGGCCCTGCTCTCCCTGTGTGCCTTTGCCACCCTGTGCTGTCCTCTGGACCAAGTCTTCTGACTGTCCACCCCTGCCCCCCTCCCCAGGAAAGCTCCTTGCCCAAACTGACCCCAGCAGGAGCCATGCTGACGCCAGAGTCGGACCTGGAGAGCATGAAGACGCTGAGCTCCGGGGCCCAGCGCCCGCAGAACAGCACCCTCCCGCCCCTCAGCACGGAGAGGTGAGCCCAGGGCCCGCCTCCCCTGTGCCCTGCCAGCCCGGGCCACCACAAGACACCAACCCAGACGAGGGCTTCCTGGGGAAGATGGAGCAGGAGCACAGGGAGGAGGCGGCGCAGGGCTGGGGCCAGGACTCCTGGGCTCTCTGTCCTCTGGCGTGGGCGTGGAACCTCTTGGGGACCAGCTTGGTCACCAGATGCCCACCCTCCTCTGCCAACCTCAGTGAAGCCAACCTCGCATTCAAGGCCAGTCCCCGGGCATGGCCAGCGAAACGCTCCTCTGTGCCCACCCCACCACCCATCCAGATCAGCAGCCTGGTGACCCAGGAGGTGAGCACTGGGCACCCGACAGCCCCACGGGCTCCTCTGCCAAGTGGGTGGGGGTCTCTGCTGTGTCCCCCACCCTTCTCTCCCCAACCCCCTCGCCCCACAGGTCCTCACCCAGGACAGCCTGCTCAGCCTGCACAGCCGAATCAACTCCTCCCCGGACAGCAGCGAGAATCTGTTGGAGATCCCCTTGTCCCACACAGGTGTGCCCCTTGCCCGCCCGCCAGCCTGAGCCCAGCATCATCGAAACTGCTCAGACCACCCAGCGGAAAGCCTTCTCCCGCCCTCTGAATGTACCCACGCATCAGGTGCCATGAAGGAGGCACCGATGCCCAGAGAGGGTTCGCCATCAGGAGGTCCGAGTGAGGGGCACAGTCAGAAATCAGGATGGGGACATGCAGCACCTGGCATTCCCTCCCCCACCCCCCCAGTAATATCTGCAACAGCAACTGCGGCTCGACTCCAGGCCGCTTGGCCACGGGCTAAACCCATGATCTCAGTTCCTGCTCACAATAGCTCTGTGCGGTTAGTTTTATCAGTTTACAGATGAAAGTGAGGCTCAGAAATTTGTGAAGGTTTCTTAAATGTCGAGCAAGTGGGGGTGCTGGGATGGAAGCCCAGACATTGTGGCTCCTGCCCGTCTCTGCCTGGGCCAAGGAGGGGTGTTGGTGGTGCAGGTGGTACAGGACGGGGTGGCCTAGATCCTGGCGTGGGCGCGCCCTCTGTCCCGCTGCAGAGAGGAAGGAGATCCTGACTGGCACCAAGGGCATCGCGGTGAAGGCTGCCCGGAGGCGCTCCAGGGCCCTGGGAGCGGAGGGCTGCCACCTGCTGGCCCCTGCGATGCAGCGCAGCAGCCTGTCCCTGCACTCGCTGAGCGAAGCTGACGATTCTCGGCCACCGGGCCCGCTGGCCTGCAAGCGGCCCCCCAGCCCCACACTGCAGCACGCTGCCAGTGAGGACAACCTGTCCAGCAGCACGGGCGAGGCCCCATCCCAAGTGGTTGGGCATCATGGCAATGGGCCTGGGCCCTGGCTTCGTGGCCAGAAGAAAAGTCTAGGCAAGAAACGGGAGGAGTCGCTGGAAGCGAAGAGGAGGAAGAGAAGGTCCCGATCTTTCGAGGTCACAGGACAAGGGGTGAGGTCAGGGGTGGGGTGTCTGGGCCCCTTCCTTGTGGGTGGGGCCCAAGGGCTGGATTCCCCCAGAGGCTCAGAGGCACGTGCACTGGCCCTGCACCACGCTCCGCGCCTCTGTCACCCCGGCTGCCAAGAGCCAGGGCAGTTGCCTGTAACACATCCCCATGCAGGTCACGCCTCACCCCACTGTTCTCCAACCAACACAGCTCACCCGCCCCAAGACACACCTCCTGGGGCCCCGTGCCCTGGAGAACATCTCAGACCACAGAATGCCAGTGTGTGGGCACCCAGCCCCTGGTACCCGGCATCCGGGAAAGGCCATGCTGCCTTTGGCCAAAGTCAAAGTCCCTCCAAGCCAGAACACAGGTCAGTATCAGCAAGAGGGGGTGGGGAAGGGGGGACCTCGGCTTGCCCAGGGAGGAGGTGTGCTGAGCTGTCTGCTCTGTGGCCACCCCTGGCTGGAAACAGGGTACTTGCAGAATACCGTGGGCCTGGCATTTTGGGGGTGAGCCCCCTGGGGAGTTCAAGGCCGCTGGGTGATCAGAGAGGAGAGGGGGAGGTATTCCTAACCTGCGTCGGGCCCTTCCCCTGTTCCAGGCCCTGGAGTGTCCTCCCCCCTCGCTGTTCCCGCCAATCCAGCTGGTGCTTCCCGGCGGGCAACCCGTGGGCCCCGCCTGCCCCACGGCACAGGCACACACGGCAGAGACGGACACTTCCGGCGTAACTGAGGGGCCCTGCCTGGAGCCGACTCTCCTGCCCCTGCCCCGAGACTGAGTGGGGCGCAGCGGGGAATAGACACTAGGCAGATGGGGTGACCTGGAAGCAGGAGCTCAGGATCTCAGAAGGCCAGGGCTCCGGAGCCCCAAGAATTCTGAGGGTGCCTGCCCAGCCCTCCCACGTGTGCAGTGCCACCAGGGAAGGGAGGGGAGCCCGGCAGTCGCGGCTGGAAGGACAGGGCTCCCTGGTCTCCCAGCCCCGGACAGAGCCCTGTTGCCAAAACTCTGCACAGACCTGCGGCCAGACTCGGCCTCGGAAATTGGAGAAGAAAGCTATTAGTGGGACAGGGCTCCTGGGCCCACACCTGGGGCAAGGGCACCTGGACGGTGGGGGACGGGCTGGTGGGAATTTCTCATACTGTGGGTGTGGGGTGGGGGAGGGGGGAATCTGGTTTCCTTACTTGGCAGCGGCTTCCTTTTTATCAGTAAAATCCTGTTTGGACCCTGACTGTCAGTTGGAAACAGACCTTGTCTGGACTGGGGTGGCCGTGGCTGACAGATGCCGCCCAGTCCCCTTGCCCCTCGCTCCGCCCACACCCGGTCTCACTCCAGCTGGCAGCAGAGCACCACCCCACTAATGCCCAGGGGAAAGGGTGTTTCTCTAAACCCTGAGGCCCCCTCCCCAGGAAAAGGTGAGGCTAGCAAGGCCCACCCACGTCCCAGCACACCTGTCCAGGCTCCTCCCTAGTGAAGTGCAGGCTCAGGGATCGCCTAACTAAGCCCCTCCCTTCTAGGTGAGAAAACCCTGGGCCTGGAGCTGCCCAGGCTTCCCAGCCTGGCCCGCAGCCCTGACCGCTCAGATGCCCTGTCCCATGTGAGGGTGGGGAGCCTGGGGGGAAGCTAATGAAACAGGGGGAACCCTTAGATCTGTGCGAACCCCCTCCCTTGGGCTGATTTTTCCCGAGGCCTGGATAGGTCAATCACCCCCTTGCTTCTCTATCAGTTTATTCAACCAAAACCATCGCCTTCAAGTCAGCTGGGAATCAGCGCTGAAGCCAGGCATCTGGTCCGCCCCCCCTCACCTGGCCTCCGTCTGAGCTCGCCAGCACCTGGTTGGTTACTCAGGGGGCCAGTGTAGGCCACGCCGCTTGCGTGGCCCCTCCCAGTCCTTCCAGGCCAGCGAAGCCAGGCCTTCCGGAATCGTCTTGGACGCCAGGTTCCCCTTCCCCGCCCCGCTTTGGCTACTTGGGGGTACGGATGAGGGTATGGTAGACGGGTTTGACGATGAGGTGCAGATGCAGGGCGTTCTCCACCAAGTACTCGGAGTTGCGCCGCTGCAGGTCGGCGTGCGCCAGGAAGTCGCCGGCCTCCTCGCTGCTCTGGTGGAAGCTGTAGGCGTGGCGGACCAGCAGGCGGCCGTGCTGCCGCGCCCCGACCAGCACCGTCTTCTGGAAGCTCACGCCCGCCGCGTCGCCGCCGCTGCTGGCCGGCGTGACCACGAGCCGCGGCCGGCCGTCCTCGGGGCGCGCGGCGGGCAAGGCGGTGCCCGGGGCGTCGGCGTAGACGGGCCGCAGGCTGACGGGCAGCCAGCGCGGCGAGAAAAGCACATTCCACGTGACGCGGCGGCCCGAGTCGTGGCCGCTGGGGCCCAGCTGCGTCTGGAAGCTGGTGCTGCGGTCGTCCCGGGCCGGGTTGTTGATGACCCACGGGGCGCCCCAGGCCGGCGCGAGGTAGTTGCGGGGCAGGAAGGCGCTGCCGTTGACGTCGAAGAACTTGGCGTAGTGCAGCGGCGAGGCGGCGTGGAACTGGTAGGCCTGGAGCAGCAGGTCGGCCACCGCCGGGCCGTGGCGCGCCAGAGCGGCCGAGCGCGCCTGCAGCTGGAACAGCTGAGCCGGCGGGATCATGGGGTAGCGGATGGCGCGCAGGGCACGCTCGGCCACGGCGGGTGGCGGCCGCGCGCGGCCCAGCCACGCCTCCAGCGCGTGGAAGAGCTCCAGCTCGTCCTGCAGCACCAGGTCTGAGCGCGGCAGAAGCTGCGCCAGCAGCTCGGGGCTCACGGCGCCCCACTCGGCGCTCCCCGCCACGGCCGACAGGTTCCAGGCCAGGAACTGCAGGCAGCTCTGGCGCAGGGCCTCGTCCCCGGTGCTCACCGCGTAGTGGTACCAGCCCACCGCCGGGCCCGCGCCGCCCGCCAGGTGCGCACGCATGTAGTCGGCCACGCCCCGCTGCAAGGAGGCCACGCCGTACTTGGTGGCCAGCTTGTGCAGGGGGATGGCCTGGGCCAGCAGCACCGCCAGTTCCCCGCAGTAGAGGTACCTGCGGAAGAGGTGCAGATCGGGGGCTGGGTCACAGCGAGCCACCTCCGCCCGCAGCCTGCTGCCGTGCTTTCTTGGTCCAGAGGGGACCTGGCCTTGGGTGGAGAGCTTGGTGATCAGAGGGCGGACAGAGCCCTGGGCCCTGAGGCGGCCTGTCTTTTCCTCTCTCGCTCGTTCTACTTCCCAGCCTCCTCTTTCCGTGTCTCGTGGGGACGTACAAATAGCACGTTTTTATGGAGCATCTACTCGATGCTCTGTGCTGGAACCAGACCGACGTGGCTCCCACAGTTCTGGGTTCAGATGCAGATGCTATCACCTGCTTGCTGTGAGTGAGCAAGTCATTTAGCTTCACTCGCTGCTCAGCCTTCTGTGGAACCTCTAGGAGAGGGGGAGCAACACCCACCCCTCGGGGTTCTTGTGACAGGTGGGGAGTGAATGGAACTTGCTGCAAAGCAGGTGGTCACGGGGGTTCATTCCCATTTCTCCTCCCCCTTTCCTTGCAGCCTCGGTTTTCTCACTGTGCCTTGTGTCATCTGCTGTCACTCCTGGTCACTCATTCTGTCCCCACCTGCCGCGTCCCTCTGCTCATTCTTCCTGCCAGTGCCCACTGGCACACACTCGAGGGGGTGGCAGTGAGGGCCAGATACAGTCCCAACACTCATGCCTCCCAGAAATTCAGATCGGCAAGTTTGCCTCTGGGAATAAAGGATGCTCCCCGGGCTTCCTCAGAGTGAGTGTGGCCATGTGACTAAGTTCCAGCCAGTGAGACATCAGCAGAAGTGCAGCATGGGATTGAGGGGAAGGATGGTTAAGCAGAGCCACCTGGGGTGAGGGGAAGATCTCTTTTGCCCTTCTGTGTTATCCCTCTTCCTGTTGGCCTAGAACTTGGATGTGATGGCTGGAATCCTGGCAACCACATTGTCCCGGACGTTAAAGTGGTTACTTTTTCAGACTACAGTGTGATTGGCACTCCGCGTGCTGGGCACTGGCAGGAGGCAGGAGGGGGGCAGAGCCGGCTGACTTTTTCAGCTCCCTAGCCCTGCGGTTCCAAACCTGGCTGAAGAACAAACCACATGGAGGCTTTGAAAATTAAAAAATGACCTCTGAACCCCAGACCGGGAACCAAGGATCCAGAGCAGCGCCCTGGAATCTGTAGTTGCAAAAAGCTCTCCCAGCCAGGATCGGAAGCAGCTCTGTTGGCATTTGGTAACTGACGTCAAAGCACTCAGCTTTCAGGCGGGGCAGGGACTCACGCTGCATTTGCAAGAAAGAGGGCAGGAGAGAAGGGGCGGAAAGGGTAGCGGCATCCTCATCCTAATGACATCCGGGAGATGGACATAATGACCTCTAAGGGGCCAGGGCTTCCGTGACCCTGTGAGTGAAGGATCCTGGAGCTTGGGAAGGGAGGAAGTGCACCCCCCTCCCGCCCCGCCCCGCCGCAGTCCTGCCCCTCCCCACCTGATGAACTTGTCAAAGACAGCAGCGCAGTCCCTGGGCTCCTGCAGCACCACCTCGCTCTGGTTCCTCAGCAGCTCCCGGAACAGCTCGCTGTGCAGCCCCAGCAGCAGGCGGTGGGCGTGAAACACACGCACCTCATCGGTGCCCGCGGCCTGCACCCGCAGCACCACGTCGCTGGCGTTGCCCTGCCGCAGAAGCTCCTGCAGGCGCTGCAGCAGCATCTGCGAGTGGTTGATGGGGGTGCCCCCTGCCTCGCCACCAACCTCGGCTCTCTGGGCTGCAGCAGGAAGAACACAGCACGGTCTGGGGAGGCACCTGGGCCAGGGGCCACCTGGAGAGGCACGTGCCTGGATCTGGGCAGAGGGCAGGTGGGCCTGGGGAGGCTGTGCGCACACCTGTTTGTGCCCACAAAGTGCGTGAATTCCCGTGTGTGCACACAGCGCATCCTGGTGGGGAAGTTGTGAACCTGGCCCTGAGCAGACCCTGAGAGAATGCCCAGGGAAGGGAGGCGGAGTCCTGGCAGGGGAAGAGAGACATGCGTGAACCCAGGTAGACCCAACGCCCAGCACTGGTCTCCAGCACGCCAGACCCCCAGGCGAGGGTTGAGGAACCCCACACTTCTGAAGAACTGCCCCCCTAACACCTCGGACGAGCTGTGTGCTAGCCACTCTCGCAGGAGCTTGGAATATGGCCGAGATCAGAGCAGGCCAGGCCCTTCTGCTCATAAAAGTGCGCAGTAAGCACCCAGACAAGCACTCTGGTTTCCGGGTGTGACACCCGAGGGGGCGATGATGGCAGTGGGGCCGGGGCTACTTCAGGTCCAGGAACCAGGGGCAGGCGGGCTGAGGAAGGGAGAAGGAGCCAGCAAGGACGAGCATCAGGCTGAGAGCCAGCCCTGCTGGAGAGGGTGGGCTTGGGGTGCTGGGCGCCAAGAGAAGGTCGGGGGGCTGGAGGCTGTGAGGGAGGGGCGGGGGAGTGTGAGACAGGCGTCAGGCATGGAGGGAGCCGTTTCCAGGCCCAGGGTCCCCCTCTGTGAGAGAGAGGCCACGCTCAGCGGCTGGGCTGTCAGGGACCAGGGGAAGTACAGAGAGAGCTGCTGCTGGAGCGGGACTCTCGCGGTACTTGCGCATTGGGGCTGGCACCCCCTTTGAGGCTGGCCCTTCTGTTGGGTTTCCAGGGGTACCATGAGGGTCAGATGGGGACACCACTCAGTGACAGAAAAGTCAGTGACAGAAAATGCTGCCAGCAGCTTTCCCAAGCCGAGAGGGTTGTGAGGAGCCTCACAGGGAGAAAAGGGGGGTGTCTGACTGCAGTAGATGGGCCCCCGTCCCCTCCCTGCCACACCCCCAGGCCCGCAGCCCATGTGAACCATTGGAGCGAAGGCTCACCCAAGAGCAGAGCATCTGTGTGTAAGAAGGAGGGAGACAGAGGGAGAAAGGGAGCTTGAGAGAGGAGCTGGGCTCATTCCCCAGCCCCGCCTCCCCAAGCTGTCACTTTGAAGGACCTGAATGCTGATGGCATCCCATCATCCTCTGACTGGGGCCAGCTGCCCAGGACAACGAACAATGGAAGGGTCTCCTTGTCATCAGGACCCTGGCCAGTGGGCCCACCCCTCCTCCCCCCAAGGCAGGCCACCCTCCTCCTGGGCTGTGTGGACTCTGGGCTCCTCCTGGCTGGCTGGACACTGCCCCTCCTGCCAGTGCACAGCCGGGACACAAAAGGCCTGCCCCCCACCCCACCCCACCCCCTGCCCACTCACCTGCACGAGTGGCCAGGCCCACCAAGGTCAGCATGGCCCAGAAGCTGCCCCAGGACCCAGGCTTGGTGCAGCCCAGCCTCAGCATCCTTGCGGCCCCCTCAAGCCCACTGGAGGGACAGGGAAGCCCAGACCACCCTCTCACATGCCTCCTCCTTATATAGGACTGAATACAAGAGGATGGCGCCCCCCTCCCGGGTGGCCGCCCTCCCCCCACCCAGCCTCTGCCTTGGATTGGTGGAAAGTGGCCCCAGCTGTTGCCCAGGCAACCTCTTAAGCCAGAGAGTGGCAGCCCCAGGGGCTATTGTGCTGCTGAGGGCCCTGAGCAGGGCAGATCCGGCACCCTCCCCCACATCTCCTACCCCCAGCAGAGCTGGCCCACCTCTCCTGGGAAGGTTTAGGCTCCCCGAAGGGCAGGCAGGAGGCTCCGGGCTGACTGGCAGCGCTGGCCCAGAGGGTCCCCGGCCCCTCCCCCAAGCTCCAGTCCTGGCCTGCGTGCTGGCCCGGAGCAGGCTCGGCGGCGTCTTGGCTGGAGAACCATGGTGAGCAGAGAAGGGCCTGGGAGAGGCGAAGGCCGAGGCGGCTCAGGCTCCTGCCCGCCCCTCCCCTGTGTCGGGTGGGCCAGCTCCCTGGTGAGGAGGGCAAGGGTCTTGACCAGCGGCCCATGGGCAACTGGTGTCGTGTTCATGATTTTTGTCGGGGAATGTCCCTGGTATACTCTGGGGAGGATGGCCGGCTGTGACCATCGGTCCCCCATGGGTCAAGGTGAGCCAGGATGGCAGGGCTGGGGGTAAGGCAGATGCATCCTACCCCCTGCATCAGTGCAAGGGGGCACCCCACCTGGAGCAGGGCTGGCCACCCCAGCAGGCAGCCCTCCCCCTGCTCAGCCAGCCCAGCCCGGGCGTGGGACCGGAGGCACCGCGGGACACACCTGTGTTCCCTGCCACCCCCTCCTTTAGTTCACCTTAACGTGGCCTCGGGCCTCTAGGGTCACTTGCTTGTCAGGCTTCTCTCCCCAGCTTCTGTCCAACTGCCAGCTATGATGTTTCCCTTCCCAGCGTTCCAAGGACACACCCAGCAGGCTCGGCACCGACCCCAACTGTAGGGGACATTGAGGCAGAGGGTGAGGGCTGTCCCTGCTGGGTCCGTGCGGATGAGTGCTCTTGGGAGAACGGAGGAGTAGGGAGAGGAGGGAGGAGCCTGGAGCCTGGGGGACTGTGGGTAGGGGGATGAGCGCTGTTGAGACCTCCTGTTTTAGGGAGTCAGTGGGGTTTGGCTCAGGCCTGGTGGGAGAGGCTCCTTAGAGGCGGAAGAACTGAAGGGTGCGTTCCCTGGAGATCCAGCACACAGTTTCTCCCGAGGCCGGGCTCTTCACGGGAGATGGGCCGGCCTGAGCCTGCCTGCCCTTGCTCTCTGGATCCCAGGAACCAGCTTGAAGCATTGATTTCTGCCCCCGGCTGGCACAGAGAGACCCAACAGCTCCACCCGCTCCCCTCTGGTGCCACAGACAGAGCAGGAATTGTGTCTGGCACCTGCCTCGTCTGGGTTGGCAGAGATGGAGCCAACCAGCACAGTGGGAACTGCTTCCGGCTGCCCTGACCTTCATGCCCGGTTCTCCTTGTCCAGATCCACCATCCCTTGTCCACTGGCTGCCCCCTGCCCTTCGGTGGCTGCACCGTCTCCCCAGCCCAGCCCAGCCCAGCCCAGCAGGACAGGGCCTCAGTGTGACGGGGTCCCGGCCTCTGAGGATGTGCGATTTCTATGTGCAGTGCTTTTCAGTGGGCATGTCATTGATGAGAAAGAGGGGGCGATAAGAGAACCCCCTACTCAGGAAACGGTATGCTGGTGAGCATGCTTCTCAACTCCAGCGGTCTTTCTAGAAGTGTGACCCACCTGCACCGGTGTTTTCGAAGCACCCCAGATGCTCGTCAGGTGCTCCCCAAGCTAACACCCACCTACTAGGGTTAGATGGATGGCACTGCAAGTGTGCAAGGATTGGAAGGGCTCCACGCTACCCAGAAGACCCAGGAGGGTCCCCTCTGGCACCCCCATACCTGAGAGGCCCCCCTTCCCACTGCTGCTAACTTCTGTTATCCCTGAACCTCCTCTGCTGATGTCGAAACCGGCTTTCCAAGAATAGGTATCTCTGTTCTCCTTCTATAGTCTGAGGGTTGCTGGCGCGTGTGCATGTGTGTGTGTGCATGTGCACAGGTGTGTGTGTGTGCCTGCCTCCACGTGCAGGCGTGTGTCATAAGAGGGCGTTTGCGGCCCGGCTGGTGTAGCTCAGTGGATTGAGCGCGGGCTGGGAAACAGAGGGTCCCGGTTCGATTCCCAGTCGGGGCACATGCCTGGGTTGCAGGCCAGGTCCCCAGTGAGGGCCATGTGAGAGGCAACCATACATTGCTATTTCTCCCTCTCTCCCTCCCTTCTCCTCTTTCTAAAAATAAATAAATAATAAAATCTTTAAAAAAAAAAAAAAAGAGGGCGTTTGCCCCACACGGTCCTGCCGACGGAGGATTTGAAGTACTCTGTTTTATTTTTACCCTGAAGCTCTGGAAGCTCGAGAATTCCTTGAGAGCAAGTCTAATGAGCTCATGAGCTGAAATAATTCCCAGGGAGTGTGGTCACATTCTGCCCTCCCGTGCACTGTGATGTCTCCCCTTCTGAGCTCACGTTTCCTGGGGTGCTGAGCTCGGGGAACAGGGAGTCAAGTTCAGGGTCCAGGTGGTCCAGGGGCACATTCGCCTTTCTGCCTCAGCCCCCCAACACGCTGTCTCCCTGGACCCCCCCGACCGGAACGCCCGTCCTGTCCCGGGGCTGCCCGTCTGACCCATGTCCCCTCCCATGCAGCCCGGGCTCAGAGTGGCCTCGCCTTCCCTGACTCCCATTCTTCCCGAGCAGGTTGTGGGAGGCAGGGACAAGGGACCAGCTGGGACAGAGGGACGCCCTGAGTTCCATTCCGTCGGCCACATACTAGCTCTGGCCTTGGCCTGGTTGTTGAGCGTCTCTGAGCCCTGGGCCCCTCTTGTGGGAAGCGGAGGTAACCAGAGTCAGCGAGTGGGGCTACCACGGGGGTGACGAGTGTAGGGACAAAGTAGGTGTTCAGGAAATGTTGGTGGAGCCCCTCGCCCACGGCTGGCCTTTCTAACGCGATTGTAAACAGCTCCTTGCTCACCCGGCGCCTCATGGTGTGGGGAGGTGGCTGCCTGGGGAGTCTGTGCTTGCTGGGAACTCACTGCGTTCTGGGGTTGGGGTCCTGGACACTCCTTGGGGACCTGAGTGGGTAGTTTCTGCTCTAGTCCCAGGGTACCGGGCGAAAGCCAGTGGAGTCTCAGAGTCTTGCAGGGTTAGGATGTGGCCACCAGGGGGCAGCAAGAGTCTGTGGTTGCAGCAGGGGTGGCCCGGGAGGCGGAGGTGGGAGTGGGGGTCAAGGTAGCTCCTGCCCCAGATGGGAAGCTGGAAGCCAGGCAGCTATGTTGCCAGAGGGCGAGGGTGGGACCTGAGTCCAGACTGGGCCCAGCTCTCCTCCGAATGCTGAGGTGCCCACTGTGGGCTGCCCTGGTCACTTCCCCCGCCCCGAAATGGCAAGAGCCAGCCAGGTGCAGATCCACACACCGTCTGGTGTTTGTTTGCCAGTGGCTGATACTCCTTGCCTGGCGGCCCATTTCACCGGGGCCAGGAAAACAACAGCTTGCAGGAGGGCCCCCGGGTCTTGGTTTCCCAGTGTGGCTGGAGGCCTGCTCAGGCTTCTCTAGGTCGTCGTCATCATCATAGCTACCACTACACAGGGCTTCCTGATGCCCCTCCAGTCCAGTCGCCCCTCGGGGAGCCTCCTCGGCGTCCCACCACTGCCCACAGCAGCTGCGGGGCTGCCTCCCTAAACCTGGCCCAGGAGACTTCTCTCCAGACCTGGATGCTGCCCACCGCGACCTCGCCTCTCCCTCCCCGGCACTGGTTTCCCCCACCCCTCTCTGCAGACCGGCCCTCCTCTCTCTGAGGCTGGTACAGTCGGCTCCCCAAACCCTTCTGCCTTTCCCCAAAGTCCTCCCCCAGGGTGTGCCGCCCCAGCTGAGCACAGGCCAGTTCCCAGAGTTTAAGCGCACAGAGGGACCATAAGGCGGACCGTCCAGGGCCGGACCCTGCCCTCCCCCAGCCGTGCGCCCCGCCCTGCCCCTGCGCCTGCGCAATGGGGATTCTGGTGTGCTCCAGGCTCTTAACTGTACAGGCTTCTTCCCCGCCTCAACCCCACCCTTTCCTTCCTCCTCCTCCCTCCTCCCCACCATCCCACCTCCCCGCACTAACAGGCTCAGTGCATCTGGGAAAACCTTAGAGCACACAACCGCTCAGAGAGCTGGCGATGCTGGGAGTTACCTGCAGGGACACCCAGGAACAGCCACAAGGGGACCCTGAATTCAGGACCCAGGAGCATGAGGCTTGAGGGACAAGAGACAGGTAAAGTATCTAGAACCGGGTGGGAGGGGAGACTCAGGTGGAAGGACGGGTGTGGAATCCAGAGGCCAGGGCCGGGGAGCTAGAAGCTGATAATGAGTGCGCGGTGTGTCGGGGAACTAGGTTGAGCAGGGGCTGAGGGAGGGGGACTTCAGCAGGAAATCAAAACTAGAAGGTAAAACCTAAAGACCTAAAGTGTGGGCTGAGGGGCGCACAGAGGTCACCTTACCCCTCTGGACTCAGTTTCCCCATCTGAAAACCAGGGCCGTTCCAGCTCCAGAGGGGCGTTCTTTAGCATAGGAAAAGGGGGAACCTAGCAACGTCTCTCCTTGAAGAGGGCCGGCTGTGGAGGAGAGCCTGGCGGCTGCTCGGGTCACCACAGGTGGAGATCACCTGGGATGCCCTGGCCAGGGCGGCTTAGTTGGTTGGAGCATTATCTGCCACCTAAGCGCTTGATCCCCCCCACCCACCCCCGGGCGCCTGCAGGAAGCAACCAATCGATGGTTTCTCTCTCGCATTGATGTTTCTCTCTCTCCCTTCCTGCAATAAAAAGGTGTCCTTGGGTGAGGATAAAAAAATAATAATAAATAAATAATGAAAAACACAGCTGCTCAAGGCCCCCGGTGGGCCCTGGGGCACAAGCTGCCTGGCACGAGGCTCGGGAGCCTGTGTTGTCACAAGCGCCCCGACCTGTGCCCGACTGTGCCCTGCCGCGGGGCCCCGCTTTCCAGGCTGAGAACGCAGCAGGAGCAACGCGGTGGAGAGGCCCCCGAGGGCTTCTTCTCAACATCGGGAAAGTTGGGCTGCTGGGGGGTGGGGTGGGCGGGGCTTGGCAATAGGGACTGACATTTGGCTGGGCCTGATCAGAGGGTCTGCACAAAGCGGGGGTGACTACAGACCTCAGGGTCAGGGTCAGGGTCAGGGCGGGCCTGCTGCCAGACCAGGCTGGAAGAAGACCAAAGGCTCTAATCCCACACCCTTCCGCCCTTCCAAGCTGACCAGCCACGAGTGACCATGCTGCCCACGCCCAATGGCAGTGGGCCCAGCCAGGAGTTCGGAGGCCATTGGCCAGAGACCCCAGAGAGGTCCCCATGTGTGGCCGGTGTTGTCCCCGTGATCTACTACAGCGTCCTGCTGGGCCTGGGGCTGCCTGGTGAGTGGAGAGCCGGGGTTGGGGTCTTGGGCTGGCCGGGAACTGGCGTCCTCCTTTGAAGGGAGCCAATCCTCATGCTGACCCCTGAGACTCGGGACCATAGGCCCCATAGACCCTCCCAGGCTCCCCTCGCCTTTATGGGGCTGATCTGGGTCCCTGGGGAACAAAGCAGAGTGGGGAGTATAAGTGAGGGGCCAGACTTGGGGTACGGACACTACCCCCAAGGTTTCAACAGAGCAGAGAGGGCCCCTCCCACCCCCGGCAGTGGGCACTCTCCTGGGGTGGCCGAGTTCAGGCAGGACTGCCCTCTGCTCGGGCGAGAGCCCCCTGTCACGTCCACTGCTTTTGGACAGCAGGGCGGGGGTGTGGATGCAGGGACAGACGGGTGGTCCAGGCTCAGGGATTACCCTTCCCTGCCTGTCACCAGGGAGACCTGTGTGTCAGGCAGAGGCCTGGCCCAGGGTGAAGTCAGTGGCTGGCGGGACAGCGTGTGGATGGACAGGGCAGGGCTGATCTAGTTAGCCTTCCAACAAAACGAGTTTTAAGAAGAGTCTGGAAAGGACGAGGAGGCAGACCAGCAGGTGGGGGGGCACAGGGGTGACACCTTGGGGAGCAAAGTCCGAGCAGCCCTCCTAACCCTCCGATCTCTCCGCTCCGGGACCTGGGCTGCCTTCAGTCAACCTGCTGACCGCGGTGGCCCTGGCCCGCCTTGCCGCCAGGACCAGGAAGCCCTCGTACTACTACCTCCTGGCGCTCACGGCCTCGGACGTCGTCACCCAGGTGGTCATCGTGTTCGCGGGCTTCCTCCTGCAGGGCGCCGTGATGGCCCGGGAGGTGCCCCGGGCGGCGGTGCGCACGGCGAATGTCCTGGAGTTTGCCGCCAACCATGCCTCCGTCTGGATCGCCGTCCTGCTCACGGTTGACCGGTACCGGGCCCTGTGCCACCCCCTGCACCATCGGGCGGCCTCGTCCCCAGGCCGGACCCGCCGGGACATCGCCGTGGTCCTCGGAGCTGCCCTGCTGACTGGCATCCCCTTCTACTGGTGGCTGGACGTGTGGAGGGACGCAGGCCCCCCCGGCACCCTGGACAAGGTCCTCAAGTGGGCTCACTGCCTCACCGCCTATTTCATCCCCTGTGGCATCTTCCTGGTCACCAACGTGGCCGTCATCTGCCGGCTGCGGAGGAGGGGCCGGAGTGGGCTGCCGCCGCGGGTGGGCAAGAGCACGGCCATCCTGCTGGGCCTCACCACGCTCTTCACCTTCCTCTGGGCCCCGCGGATCTCTGTCATGCTCTACCACCTGTACGTGGCCCCTGTCCACCGCGACTGGAGGGTCCACCTGGCCTTGGACGTGGCCAACATGGTGGCCATGCTCAACACAGTGGTCAACTTCGGGCTCTACTGCTTTGTCAGCAAGACTTTCCGGGCCGCCGTCCGAGGGGTCATCCACGATGCCCACCTGCCCTGCGTGGCGCGGTCACAGCCGAAGGGCCCAGGGGCGGAGCCTGTGCTGAAGCCTCCAGGGCTCCCCGAAGGGGCAGAATTGTAGCGGAAGGGTGCAGCCAGCGAGCTGGGGGTGGCCCACGGCCAGGTGCGCTGGGCGTTGGTGTTTGTGCCCACAAAGCTTGATCGACGCCCTGCTTTGCAATCTAGGGGCAGAGGGAGAGGCTCCTTCCTTTGGGGGTGGCCCCCCAAATAGAGGGGAGGACAATTTACTGAACTCTTGCACTAGCTTCACCAGCGATTCCCGTTTCCTGGGACAAAGCTAACTGTGCCAGCTGCTGTGGGCATTCCTTTGTGAGGGACATGTCACCTGGCACATTTGCAGGCCAGATCAGTGCTGGCTGGATGAATGAACCAGTGAGTGAATGAATGAAAGGAAAGGTGGGTGGATGATGGATGGACAGACTGATGAATATGACTTGGTTCCAGCCTACCCCTTCCCTGGGGCCCCCTGCCGCCCCTTGCATTGGCCACTTCTCTGTGAGTAGGAAGAGAGGCGTCTCCAGGATTCCTGGGCTGGGGGAAGAAATGCGCTGGGCCACGCACCTGGAGGGGCTGCTCTGGAGAGGGGTGTCTTGAAGCGGACGCCCAGCTCTGAGGAGACACAGCTCCCTGGGCTCCCATCATTCCGTTTGATTCCACTGACCTTCCTGCCCTGGAGCCAGAACCCATTGGGGGGCCTGCAGGTTTCCTGGGGCCTCTGTTTCCATTGTTGCCATGGCCACACCCAGAAGGAAATGCCCTCTCAGCGCAGGGGCCAGGGTAGGGCGAGTGGGAAGGGAGGACGGGGCCCCACCCTCCCAGGCCACTCCACTCAGGGAAAGGCCTCTTCTCCACCACGCACCACCGGGAGGAAGATGTCTCCGCTGACCTGAGGCTGACCCTGAGGGGCTCGCCAGGCCCCTGCCGGCCTCTCTGGGGCCGCTGTCTCCCGGCGTGGCAGCTGGGAGAGACCAGCAGATGGGCCGCCCACCTGCTGCAGGCGCTGGGTAAACACATTAGCCGCAGGCTGAGCTGACCTTTCCCCTGAGCGGGAGGCGCGGGCTGGGCCCCCACCCGCACCCAGCCCCGTAATGGGGTTACGTAAGTGAAAGAGCCAGATGTATGTCAGGCATACAGTCAGCACTTAATAAGTGCTCGGCTTTTCCCCTTTGCATCTCTCTTTCTGCCCAGAGCAGGGCCATCCGAAAAAGACTTAGCCACTTCCAGAAGGAGGAAAAGGCAGGTCCCCACTGCTTTATCTACAATTCCAAACTCCAGAAGAGCTCAGAAAACCTTCTGAGTTCGCCCCTAATCCAGTCGGTGACAAAGCGGGACCTGCTCCTACAGGAGATGACGCGCCAGAGGAGCGTGCGCGGGCGTGCGCGGTTCCCGGCTGCAGCCCCACACCCACTGGAACAGAGACCTGCTGCCTAGACTAGGCCACGCGTAACTTTATCCTGAAACATCCTGAATTCCGAGACACGTCAGGTCCCAGGAACTCAGAGGAAGGATTGAGGACCTGTAAGTCCCGCCATCTCAGCCACCACATGGCCTCAACGGACACCGAGTGGCTTGGGGCCTCGGGGGTCCCCCGCTGGCAGAGTTGATGCACCAGGGCTTCATTCCGTGCTTAAGGAGGAGGGGCCGTCAGTGCAGGCACCCCCGAGGGAGGGGGGCCCTGGAGACTGAGAGGACGTTGCCCCCCAGCCTTGCCCCAGGGTCCAGGTCCGCCCCGGCAGAAGGAGGCTCTGGGAAGAAAGGTGCCTTTGGGACGCAGACCCACATGGAGCACAGCTGGGGAGGGACTTCCTCCCCACGCTGCATAAAACCGACAGGACCCTGAAGGAGAGACGCCCCAGACCAGGGGAGGCCCTTGTTGGGGAAGGCGGCCGCGGGACGGGGCAATGGCCAGGAGCCCCATTTCAACTGGCTGGTGAGCTGTCCTCAACGAGACAGACTCACTCACTTGTCCCTGACACGGGTGAAACCAGGAACCCCCCAAAACAGGTGGGGGGGCTCTGCAGACTGAGGAAACAGACGCACAGGGAGATAAGGCTGCCGGCACACGGTCCTAAGCTGGTGGAGAGCAACGTGGACGCAAACCCAAGCCCGCCGGCTGCAGGTTGGTCTCATCCCCACCTCCCAGGGGCAGAGACTTAGAGGAAGGGCAGCTTCAGGGACACTTGGCATCACCTCACTTTTTAGCCTTGGACTTATCAGATTTGGGAACAGATAACCGATGTTCCTAATAAGTTGCATTAGGTAACAGTCTCTCTTTAATATTTTGGTAACCTTTAATGACATGAAGAGAGCACCGCTTTGATAAGCATGTCATTGTAAAGTATTATTAACACTGCTCTTGCCCTGGCCAGGTAGCTCAGTTGGTTAGAGCATCATCCAGATATGCCAAAGTCATGGGTTCAATCCCCAGGCGGGGCACATCCAGGAAGCAACCAATGAATGCATGGATGGGTGGAACAAGTGGATGTCTCTCTTTCTCTAAAATAAAGAAGTGAAAATTATAAAGATTACATTAACAGCTGCTCTTGTTTCTCTTACGTGTTTTCGTCATTAGACTCCCACTGGCTCCTACAGGGGGAGACCACACTCCCCCTTCTCTCCTCAGCCCATCTGCAGAAATATCTCGGCGGCCTGAACTTTACAGAATCCTGGTTCGTCCCCACTGCCGTCCAGTCCATCGGCGGTGGGTCTTTCGTTCCAGGATTAACTCCCCGTCACTATCTGCGGGCAGTGATTTTTCATACGGCTTTTGCGTCTTCCCAAGTCTACATACAATGTTGGCTGGTTTGGAGGCTGGTTGAACCGTTGGTTGCTGGTCTCTCTACCAGTGTGTGTGGGTGTCCTGGGGCCGCCATCACAAAATACCCCGGTCTGGGCGGCCCGCACAGCCGACATGGGTTTTCCCACAGTTCTGGAGGCTGGAACCCACCATCAGCGTGTCAGCAGGTTCGGTTTCTTCCGAGGCCTCTCTCCTTGGCGTGCAGGGGACTGTCTTCTCCCCGTGTCCTCACGGGGTCCCTCCTCTGTGCACGCATGTCCCTGGTGTCTCTCCGTGTGTCCCAACCTCCTCTTCCTATAGGGACGCCCGTCAGATTGGGTCATCGCCCACGCTAATGGCCTCATTTTAACTTAATTACCTCTTTAAATTCACATTCCAAGATACAGGGAGTTAGGGCTTCAACTTATGAATTTGGGGTGGACAGAATCAGCCCATAACCCTGGTTGTTTTAAAGAGAAATGTTAGTTTGTCTGGGTATCCAGTTTTTTGATGAAAGTAACTTTTAGCTTTATGTTTTAATTATATTTTATTGGTTATGCTATTACAGTTGTCCCAGTTTTTCCCCCTTTGCCTCCCTCCACCCAGGACCCCCCACTCCTTCAGGCCATCCCCACACCATTGTTCATGTCCATGGTCATGCGTGTAAGTTCTTTGCCTACTCCATGTCCTATACTGTACTTTACATCCCCAGAGCTATTCTGTAGCTACCTATCTGTACTTCTTACTCCCCTCGCCTCTTCACCCATCCCCCCACATCCCCCTCCCATCTGGCAACCATCAAAATGCTCTCCCTATCCATGATTCTTGTTTGCTTAGTTTGGTTTTTAGATTAAATTGTTGATAGATATGTATTTATTGTCATTTTATTGTTCATAGCTTTGATCTTATTTTTCTTAAATAAGTCCCTTTAACATTTCATATAATAATGGTTTTGTGATGATGAACTCCTTTAGTTTTTTCTTATCTGGGAAGCTCTTTATCTACCCTTCCATTCTAAATATCTTTGCTGGGTAGAGCAATCTTGGCTGTAGGTCCCAGCTTTTCATGACTTTGAATGTTTCTTGCCAATCCCTTCTAGCCTGCAAAGTTTCTTTTGAGAAATCAGCTGACAGTCTTATGGGAACTCCCCTGTAGGTAACTAACTGCTATTCTCTTGCTGCTTTTAAGATTCTCTCTTTATCGTTAACCACTGGCATTTTAATTATGATGTTATGATGTGTCTTGGAGTGGGCCTCTTTGCATCCATCTTGTTTGGGACTCTGTGCTTCCTGGTCTTACATGTCTGTTTCTTTTACCAAGTGAGGGAAGTTTTCTTTCACCTTTTTTCCAAATAGATTTCCAATTTCTTGTTCTTTCTCTTCTCCTTCGGCACCTCTACGATGCAAATGTTGGAATACTTAAAGTTGTCGCAGAAGCTGCTGACACTATCCTTTTTTTTTTTTTTTTGTGGATTCTTTTTTCTTCCTGTTGTTCTGATTGGTTGTTTTTTTGCTTCCTTATGTTCCAAATCATTGATTTAATTCTCAGCTGCATCCACTCTATTGTTGTTACCCTGTAAATTGTTATTTATTTCAATTAATGTATCCTTCATTTCTGATTGATCTTTTTTATGCTGCTGAGGTCCTCAGTGAGTTACTTGAGCATCCTTATAACCAGTGTTTTGAACTTTGCATCTAATAGATGCTTATCTGCATTTCATTTAGCTCCTTTTCTGGAGTTTTGAGCTGTTCTTTCATTTGGGCCATGTTTCCTTGTCTCCTCATTTTGGCAGCCTCCCTGTGTTTGTCTCTGTGTATTAGGTAGAGCTGCTATTGGCTCCGTGTCTTGATCGTGTGGCCTAATGTAGCAGCTGTCCTGTAGGGTCCAGTGGCACAGCCTCCCTTATCACACTAGCTGGGTATTCCAGGTGTGCCATTCTTGTGGGCTGAGGACACCCTCCTCTTGTAGTTGAGCCTTGATTGTTGTTGACAGGTCAGTGGGAGGGATTTATCCAGGCCAGTCAGCTGCAAGGACTGGCTGTGACCCCTGACCACCAACCTCCGCCCTCTGAGGAGGATCAGCTGTGCAGGGGCAGGGTGGTGGTGCTCTGACATGGTCTGTAGCTGCCCACTGGGTGTACAGGCTCTGGGAGTTCTTGGGTGGTGCAGGCCAAGGTCAGCTTCCACCTGCGTTCTGCCCAGGGCCATCCTGCCTGAGCTACAAAGCAATCTGCGCTGGCTGCTGCTTGTGCTGGGCTTGGAGGTTCCCAGGTGAAACCAAGCTGTGAGCCTAGGCTGGCTGCTGCTGGTGCTGGGCCTGGGGCCACGTAGCAAGAGGTATGGGGGCTGGCTGCTCCCTGAGGCCAGCAGCTGCTTGGAGAAGATTGAGGAAGTTGGCCCCAACCTACCTTTCACCCGTCGCTATTTTAGACAGCAGGGGGTGCTGCAGGATCGACAGACAGGTCTGGGAGCAGCTGGCGGGCTTTAGGGCAGATTTATGGGCAGATCTAAGCTATTGCAAGGAAATTATCTGCCCTGGGGCCCACTGCCAGCGGGGAGTACCTGGGTGGGAGGGCTCAGCTGTTCCCCTTGTCAGTCTCCTCCACCCTGAAGCTACGTCCAGCTGCCAGGGTGGCTGTCATTTTCTCAGGCCATTCTGGTGGTTAGAGAGGTTTCTGGTGGGTGGCACTGTGTGAAGGGCCCTTTTATGGCCCTCCCTCCACCCTCCGTCAGGTCCGGCGGGCCTGCCTTCTACACAGGGCGGGTTGGCCTGCCTGGGCTCAGAGCCCCGGAGCCTGGGCCAGTGTCTCCAGGGCCCCAGGCGCCCTGCTCCAATGACCCACCCCTGGCCAGTGGGTCCTGTCCATGGCAGCCACCTGGGCGCCCTGCCCTCTCAGAGCCTTGGCAGCAGCCCCACACGACAGGGGTGGAGGGCCAGGGGCCAGGAAGGTGAAGGAGGGAGACTGCCAACCCCACAGTGAGTCACGAGCAGAGTGGGACCCAGGGCCAGGCCCCATCCTGGCCGGGCACTGCTGCTTGGCTACTGCCGAGCTCCTCCCTCGGGCCACCAAGCAGGAGGGGCCATCTTTTACCTGCCTCAACTGTCTCCCCCACCCCCGACAGCCCCACCCCCCCAGCTAGCTCTCTGCCAAAGCCTGGGGTGGGGGCAGGGACAGGATGATGGGCCACTTGGAGCGGGGAGGAAGAAGGGAAGGTGAGGGGCTAATCCCAGGCACACAGCCTCCTCCTGGAGTCTGAGGCTCACTGCATGAAACCTGGAGCGGGGACCCACCCTGGGAGAAGGGGGGCCACCTGCCTGGCACTCCCTCACTTCCTTGTGAAAGGAGAGCTGAGGCCTCCCTTCAGTTCTTTCCAAAGAAAGAGCGCCAGGGCCTGACTTCCCCTGGCCCCCGCCACGAGGTTTGGACAGCAGGGCCCCACCTGCCCTCCTCACTCAGCTCCCTCCCTCTGGGTAGGAGTGGGAGGGGTGGTGAGGGCACAGTGGGTCTCCTCCCCACTGGTCACCCCCCCAGGGGAACCCTAGGGCCCCATCCTCCTGGCCGGGTGGGTGTGAGGAGCTGGGTCGTCCCTGCCTCCAGCTGAGCCTGGCAGGGGCTCCGGATGGCTGGCCCCTGTCCCTTCCCGCCTGTCCTCTGCGGCTGCGGAGAAGGAAGAGTTAATGAGGTCTGTGGTGTTTCTTCCCGACTCCTCCTAGATGTATATTTAGCAGGCAGGGCAAGGCAGAGGAGAGGAATGCCAAGATGCCCTCCACCATAGCCTCTGACTTGCCACACCTCTCGAAGGGGGGGCGGGCAGTGCAGGGGTGGGAGGCAAGGGAGCGGGTCCTGAGGGGGTGGGGTGCTGGGAGAGGGCCGAGTGGGGGGCAGGGGCAGGGCCTGTGTGAGCTGGCTTTCAACAGAAAGCTGGGGTCTCAGAGAGGACTTGGAGGCCCCAGGGTGCAGAAGGCGTGGTTCTTCCCTAGTGGTAGAAGGACTGAGTGACCAAGTCTCCCGGGGACGGGGACGTGGGTGGATGGTGGAGAGCAGGGCAGGCGCGGGGCCACTCCTGCCTGCGGGAGCGGGGGCGCTGCTCCCCGTCCACCTGCCTCCTCTGGTCCCGAGTGGACCTCTCCACCTTGAATACTCTTCCCTCACATGGCCAGAGCTCCGGCCGCTTGACCAGCTCCTCCGCATTCCCCGACTCCTCCGACCCCAGTGTGGGAACAGACGAAGGCCACCCAAACGAGGACAAGCAAAGGCTCTGGGTGCCGAGCTTGCTGGACAGGAGGGAAGCCCCCATCACCCGCCCTGGGCCGGGACTCACAGGAGCAGGAGCTACGAGCTCCCTAGCAGAACAAAGGGACATGAGGCTGTCAGCCTGGGGAAGGCGTTGGGGGCTAACCAGGATCAGCTCGTCCTATGGGGTTGGTTGGAGGTGTGTCTTTGGCTTTCCCTGCCTGGCCCTACACTGGAAGCAGAGTGAGGATTAGGGAAGCTGTCAGTCATAAATCAAGTCCCAGCCACCTGGGGCGGAGGTCTACAGAGGTCATCTGGCCGCCCGGGCCAGCTGTTGGAGACAGAGGTCTGACGTCCCACTTGTCTGACTCACAGATAACAGGCGGCGGCCTGGGCGGGTTTCTGCAGAGGAGGCGTCGGAGTTCCAGCTGAACCCATGCTCTGCCTGGCCCGCCGTATCTTCCGTGTCTCCTCGACAGCCTGCGTTGTCCCCCCAGTGTTTCAACCAAGCGAACCAGGAGTCGGAGAGGCTGCCGACAGGACAGCAAAGTCCCCGGGCTGGTCCGGGGTTCAGAACCCGGACGGGAGCCCCGGGCGGGTGCCCCTACCTCACTGTCATCCTGTGCTCTGGCCTCCGGCTCCACCCAGCCGTCGAGAGAGATTTCTGGAACGAATGAAGACTAGTTTTTATGATGTCTGTGAAGGGAACCAGTAGAAATGCAAAAAGCACGAGCAGGGTCCTGGTGGCTGGGGCGGCTGGGGCGGCTGTGATTGGGCGCCGCACTCTGGGCCCCGCCCCCTGGGCCCCCTGTGACCACAGCTGTGCTCAGGAGCTAGAACCACAGGCCAAGACGGCCGGGCCAGCTGGGCCGGAGGGAACCGGCCTCCAGAGGCCCAGAGTGGTCTGCCTGCGGGCCTCTCCGCCCCACCATTTACCCGCTGTTATGGTCTGCGTCAGGCAGATTCTGGGCCAGCCTCCCCGAGGGAGGGGGCAGCCAAAGGCAGAGGACACTTCCTCCCAGGAACTGGCCTGGGGTCCGGCCACGCGGGAGGACAGAACTCTAAGGTGGCCCCGTGATCTCTGTCCCTGCCCTCACGAGTTACTCCGTGATTATGTGACATTACACAGCCAAAGGGACTTTCAGTGTCGGGAGAACTGCCCCGCAGGGAGGGGTCAGGTGACCGGGCGGCCTTTGTGTGTCCCGTGCTGGCCCAGTTGCTGCAGCCATGAGGTAAGGCGCTGGCCCGAATAATGTCACACTCCCCATTGTGGTCCGCATTCTTCTGGGCCCGAGAGAGGCCAGGATTCAGGCCGGCTCCCCTGGGATACACTGGTCAGGGCCCACAGATGGCTCCTTGGTCCCGGAAGTAATCATTTCAGCGTGTGAGAGCTGGGTCAGTGGGCCCCACCCCCTCCAGCCTCGCTTCCCCTCTGACCTCAGGGTGGAAGGGTCACGCCTAGGGAGGAAAAAGATTTCAGGTGAGCAACAGGTGTGATTATCAGTTTGTGTTCTCCCCGCAGGTTGGTGGTTCTGCTTCCTGGTAATCGAACACCTCCCGGGGTCAAAAGGAGAGGTGTGGTCACAATCTGATAGAGACTTCTAGAATGCCAGACCTGGGGACCACCCAGTCGACCTGCTCAGTTCACACAGGGTGGCGGCTCCAGAACCTGAGCCCTGGCAGGGAGGTGACTGGCCCGTCTCTGCCCCACCGCACCCCGCCCCCAGACCACCTGGCCAGGCCCGCTGCAGGAGAGCGGTGTGGACAGGGCCAGCGGTGTGGACAGGGTCAGTGGTGTGGACAGGGCCAGCGAGGGCCCTTTAGACATTTCAGTGGGTCTCCGCCCTTCAGCCTCCTCTCCCCCTTCTTTCCTTCAGAGAGGTGTCCAGCAGAGGGTTTGGTCTTTGAAAAAACGAAGGGGAAAATCTCGTAATGCGGGCAGACAGAGGCGTAGAAGGAGAGACAGCAGGGGCCTGAGGGCGCTCGGAGGAGGGGGCCCCCAGGAAACAAAGGAGAACCAACTGGCTCAGCAGCCAGAGGGCCGGTGAGGAGCCAGAGGAGAACACGGTCCTGTGAGACCGACCACTCCCGCGGCAGAGCTCTGGGCGCCAGATCGGATCTGGCAGAGAGCGCACTCGGTTTGCATTATAGACGCCATTGCGGTGACTGGTGCTTCAGCGGAGGAGGGAGCCTCAGCCCACCGGCCTCGGTCACCTCTCCAGGATCCCAGCAGCGGGTGCTGCCCCTCCTCTCTCCTCCAGGCTTGTCCCTTCCTCATCTGGACACAGCCCTGACCCTGCCACAGCATGAAGCCATCAGGAGTGTCCTGTTGCCCCAGGATGAGGTCCTGGTTCCTCCCCATGCAGTCCTTTGTGGCTTGGACTCTGGCCGGCTCGGTCCTGGCTTTCCCCACGTCACCTCCCAGCCGTGCCCCGGCCAAAGCCGTCGGGCTGACCGTGGGGTCCCAGCACCCAGCACTGGACATCTTCGTCCGCGCCCTCAGCAAACACGTTCTGGGTGCACAAGTGCAGATGAGCAGTCTGGCCAACTGGCTCCTTTCCTTTCGGCTTCGAAAATCCGAGCAGGGCCGACGTCACATCCACGCACACCATTCAGGACCCCGCTGTGCTGGTCCTGTCCAGTGGCTCTGCGGCTGCGTCTGGACCCCAAGGACTCGGAGGGATGGCTGAGCCCTTCCTACCCATACGCCTGCTGCCTCAGAGGACCCCACGTGTTCCCTTCCGTGGGGCTCCAGGGGAAAGGAGAGGCCACAGGCCCTGCAGATGACTTCACAAGGGACCTTTGGATGAAGCTATGTGACTGCCCAGAGAGAGCCTTCTTCCAGTCCTCCAGGTCCTGAAACCCCGCCAAGAAGAGGGGAGGCCAAGGTCAAGGCTGAGGTGGGGCCACCCAGGTAGGAGTGGGGGAGTGCAGAAAGGTAGATCTGCTCCGAGGGGCCCCAGCAGAGGCCTGCAGCTAAGAAAACATTTTAGTGGTTTTGCTGCCAGCACCTACATTCCTGAGCCACTGAAGGGGAGAAGGTCCGAGGTGGGGGTGGGGGCGGGCCAGGAGTAGGCTACCTACCGGGCCATGCCACAAGGAACAGCTTTGAAAGGAGTAAGACCCAGTTTAGGGAAAGTGCTGGGGGAATGTTAAGGGCAGACCTGCAAGGAAGCCAGGAGCCACAGACAGGCTGAGACGGGGCTGAGGACGGGCCGTGGCACAGACGGGCTGGCAGTGGGTGTGGGTGCGGGAGGCCCAGGGGGCAGGGCCTCCCCACTCCTCCCTCCCTCGCCCTCCCCAATGGCAGGCCATCTGTGGGGGAAGAACAAGGAGCCACCTCTCTGAGTTGGCACCATCTGGGTGGCCAGGAGGTGAGCCAGGGAATGCCAGGGTCGCCGCCAAGTCGAAATCACTGTGTCCGGGCCTGCCCTTCCCTAAGAGGGGGCGTGTGGGAGGGGTGAGGCAAGAGGTTGGGGAGGCTGGAGAACTCTGGGGCTCCCCTCAGGGCATGAGGCCTGAGTACGAGTGTGGGGCCATTACGGGTGAGGTCCCTGGTGTGTCCTTCTTAGGTGCCGAGGGCTCTGGGCAGCGTTGAGCTGCTCCTTGAAGAGAGGGTGGGGGTCCAGTCCTCATGAGGCTCTCAAAGAGAGGCAGTCGGGGTGGGGGCTGGTACATTTCTTCTCTGTTCCTAGGTCTCCCAGATCTATTATGAGATCTGGAGCCAGGCCAGTCGATCACCCCACCATGGCTGGGTGGGACCAAGTGGGGCAGCTCTTGGGCCAGAAGACAAACATCTCTTTAGTGCCAAGGACACGGCCCGGGGTCCTGGATGCCAAGCCTCAGGCTCCGTGGACGGCAGAATTCTAAAATGCTCCATGATCTCCATCCCTGGGTGTCTTTCCTGTGGTTGCTTTACCTTACATGGCAAAAGGGATGTGCAGTGGAATTAAAGTCACTAATCAGTTGACCTTCAAATGGACTGGTTAAATCACACTCCATCTGGCCTGATCACACGAGCCCTTGAAAGCAGGAGTCTCTAAGGGCAGAAGGAACGTCAGAGACTCCGAGCCTGAGAAGGATGCGATGCACTGTCCCTGGCCTTGGAGGGGGGTGCTGTACCCCAGAAAAGACTGGAGGAATAGATTGCTAAGGCATTTGAACCATTCTACATTTGGGGGTCTATTTGTTCCTGCTTTTCAGCCCAGCCTGTAGGATACACACGGCTTTACTTGGCCCCGGCCTGAAACGCACTGCATAGGTGCTGACTGAACTCCTGCAATGAAAGCTTCCAGATCTCCCCGTGTGTCCCTTCCCTGCTGGCTCCTGTCCCTCCTTGTCTTGGTTCACGCTGTCTGCTCGCTCCGGAGTCTGGCTGACTCAGCTGGCCCGGGCCACCATCCATCCGCTCACTGTCAGCGAGCACCTGGCTCACAGAAACACACACATTTATTTCCCCCACGCATAGGGCTCTTTTCTTCAGCAAAGGTGGTGTAGCAATAGATTCAGAGACGTGAACTGCTCTTCAGCACACGGCTCCCGGTTACTTTGGGGCGCAGCCAGGGAGCGCACGTCCTCAGCCCCAACTCTAAGCAAGAGCCTCCAGGGGCTGGGGAGGAGGTGTGGGGGAGGGTAATGTCATGGAGAGGCGGAGAAAACCAAGAGGGGGTGACAATTCTCTCAGGAAGCAATTAAGCATCTCTAGGTGGCCTCAGGGACAACCTCAGCTTTTTGTACTTTTCCCCCAGGGAGGCTGAGGCGTGAGGGACGAGAGACTCTGTAGCCCTAGTGAGAGGCTCACGGCAGAAAGGCAGCCTCATCTGGCACCAGCGGCAGCATGGGGGCCCTGGAATGGACCAGAGCGGGGCCCAAGATACAAGGAAGCCCCTCCCCATTGACCACTGCTGAAGGACACAGCTCAGGACCCCCGCCCAGCAGGGAGGAGAAGCTGGAGTGGACGATAGCACCACTTGAAACAGGCCCCGGGCTCTGCGGTAGCTCACAGATGCCCGGCCCAGCTCCCCAGGGGGTCAGATGCCCTGGAGGTCATAACATCACACAGCATCCGAGCTGTGAAGGGCTCCAGGATGACTCTGCCTCAGCAATTTTCAGTGCAAATTTGCTTTTTGTTTGAGTCTGGAAATAACGGCAGCAGACTCCCCAGGGCCAAGGAATGCAGCCACTGGCTCCTCCTGGCTTCTGTCCGGGAGCGAGACTCAGCCAGATGCACAGGGCAGCGCAGAGGGTAAAGACAGCAACCTGGCCTGGCTGCCCCCAGGGGCCGAGACCTGACTCGAAGAGGTCAGCGAGGTCACGGGGCCTTGCCATTCCTCTCGCTGTCGAGCAGGCAAGAGGCCTGAATCCTCCGCGGGCAACCAAGGGAGTGTCTCTCTGCGTGCAACCCAGGCAACTCTTCGCACTCCCCCCAAAGGGGCGGCGATGAGCTCAGGAGCGGGAGAGGGTACGTCTTGTGCAAGATGCATGGAGAGGTTTCTGCTGAGAACCTTTACCCAGCTTCCCCAGTCCCTTCCCTGTGGCTCCCTACCCTCCCTGGCCAAAATTCTTTCCACCAACTTAGATCCTTCCTCCCCGATGCTGGGCCTGGTTCCTCCCATTTTCGCTTATAGGTGACTCTGCTTCTTAGCTCCTTGCAGGCGTCCCCTCTCCAACTCCAGCTGAGTCCTTTCCACACTTAGTTTGCAATCACATCTGACCGGATCCCCTACCTCAAACCCCCATCTGTCCCAGGGGGACCCGAGAGCCGGTGCTGGGTGCCCACAGGGAGTGCCAGAGACCAAGACTGGCAGCTGGGATGGCTCCCGGGCAGAAATAGCTTGAGCCCGCTGTCCTTTCCTTCCTGAGAGTGAGTCAGCAAGAAGCTGGCAGATAGAAATACAAAGCTAGACCTGGGCCTAGCGGAGTAGGCAAGGTCACATGTAAGGACAGAAACAGGCTGGCCATAGCGATGGGCACTGTAGAGGGAAATGCTCAGCCTCGCTAAGTATGAGAGAAAAAGTCAGACGCAACGCCACCCTGACTCCACTTTCCGCTGAGCAGATGGGCAAAGATCAAAGGTTTGACAACCGCCCAAGCTGGCGAGGGTGCAGACGGTCCTGCTTCGCGGGCAGGACTGCAAGCCCACAGAGTCTCCATGGAGGGCACTTGGCAAAATCTGCTGCATGCCCAAATGCTTCCACCCAGCAATTCCACTTCTAGAAAAGTGGCATCCAGTTATGCACGCCTATTTGTGAAATGATCTGGGTGGCATTTTTTTTTATATACGAATGACAAGGCATTGGAGGTGCCCTTCATGGGGGACTGACTCCACGTGCATGGTATGCCCTGGCACAGGAGCAAAGACTCAGCCCCAGAGAGGCCTGGCTGTGGACACGCGTCCCAGAGACATGGCAAAGCGGGAAAACGAAAGCAAAGGAAAGCGGGAGCAGAACAGCTGTGCGGCCGGCTGATTTTGGCTCTCCACCAGGGAAGAGCCTGGCGTGCTCCTGTGCGGGTGAAAAGAAAGCGAGAAAACCGAAGCGTGGGTTTGTCCAGCTGTGTCTGCCCAAGACTCTCCGCGGATGGAGACGCAGGTGACTGGTTTCATCGGTTACGAGGAGCGAGCCTTTTTGTTGTGTACCTTTCTGCAACTTAACACTTTCAAACTGTGTGAATATATTACCCACTGGGGAAAAAATACAGCTGAAAATGTGTGCACCTGACCTCCGGAGTGGACCGGAATGGCCCCAGTTCCAGGACAGAGTGAGGTGGTGGGAGGCAGCGGCCGTTCCGTCTCACGTTCGTGGGGTGCATTACCTTCTACAAAGCACTTCCCCCGTGTTGCCACGTTCAATCTTCAGGACAGGCCCTTTTTTTCAGATGAAGAAATGGGGGTTCAGAAAGGCAGACTGATTTCTTGGAAGTCACACAGCAAGTGGCTGAACCAGGATTTGCATCCAGGGTTTCTGGCTCCTCATCATGTCCTTTTGCTACCTCACCCCGTGGCGGGAGATCCAGGGGCCTGGGGTCACTGACACCCCCATTTCCACCCAGGACATGAGCGATTCAGTCACTTCGCCTCTAAAGCCAGAACAATAGTACTACCCACTTCAGAGGGTTGTTGGGAGGATTACATGAGCTGAGCAACAAGCTAACGGTAGCCTAGAAGAACACCCAGGCCCGACTTCCTGCAGGCCCAAGCTGCCCACCTAGGGCTGCCTACTTTCCCGGAATCTTTCTCGAATCAGAAAGAAGTGTTCTGTACTCTCTCGTGTTTGTTCTGCACCACCAGCATGCCAGGCATTCATTCTGATGTTCCTTCTGCTCTTCTCTCATTCCTGCTCTGTTTATCCTTCCCGCATCTGCACTGGCTCCCAGCAGCCTGGAGAGAGGAGACCTGAGATTCTGCAGAGATCCAGGCCAGCCCCGCCCGCAGAGGAAGGAGCCGTCTGTGCCTTCCCCAGCAAGAGCCCACTTCTGCCCCGTCTCACTGCACATACACCCCCCAACAGCTGCTCCGCTAAAACATCCAAGATGGCTTTGCCTTGGAAATCACAACCAACCAGAAATAGGTGATGGAGGGGAAAAGTGAAGAAACCACAGTGTGTCTTCTTTTGTTCTCCCACCAGACAGGTTTGAACGCTATGCCTTTATGTAGCTGCATCCTTTTGTTGTTGTTTTTTTTTTAATAGGATAGAAGTGTATTTCTCTCTTAGACAGTGGTCTGGCGGTGGGAAGTCATGTCTGGAGGGGTTTTCTGTGCCACAAAGTCTCTCCGAGCGCCACATGCGGTCCTGCAAGCTGCCCTTCTTCTTCCTGAAGTGCCTCGGCTGCGGGGCCAGGGCTGACTCGCTGCCCACTGTCTCCCTCCGTGCCTTCCTGCAGTCTCACGGTGTCACAGCCCAAAGTGCCTTTTTGCAAATGTTACCGGGAGGACATGTAAGTCTTGGCCCAGTAGAAGGTCGCTTTGCAGGAACACGGGGGTACCTACTCCAGACAGGCAAATCCGAGGTGACAGCATGACGGGGAAGGCCACTCCGTGGCACAGCAGCTAACAGGACATGTATTTTGTGTGGAGAAAAAGGGTGGACAGAACCCATGGCTTGGTGAATCGAGAGAGGAATTCACCCCAGTGTCTGGATTCCTGAAATTTGGGAGGCTGGGAAGTCCAAGATCAAGGTTACTTCATGGTTTCCTTTTGGTTCCGTACAGGTGTCTTCTACCTGTCCTCACATGGGGGGAGGGAGCTATCACCCCTTAAAGAAAGAAAATATTGACAATTAGAACCCATTTCTCATTTCAGTCTCCCCTTCCTTGTTCTTATCATTTTAAAATTGACATATAGTAAAACTGACTTGTACCTTTTTTGGTGTTTGGTTGTGTATAACCACTACCAGGCCTGCTTCAGGATACAGAACCCCTCCACTGCCCCAAAAGCCCACCTTCAAGCCTCCCTTTGGGGAGCCACACCCTTGCCCCGCCCCCGGCCCGCCCTGTGTTCTTCGTCACTGTAGTCTGTCTCCTTGAGAATGTCACAGAAAGGGCATCATACAGCCTGTACCCTTCGACGGGCTTTTCTCCCTTAGAACGATGCCTTCGAGAGTTATCTCAGCGGCCGCCTGTTTCCCCAGCTCGCCCCATTCATTCCTAAGCAGCGTTCTGCTGTACGGCCGCACCACACGCTGTTTGTCCGTTCGTCCGCGCAGTACTTTGGGTTGTTTGCAGTTTGGGGTGACTATGAATAGGGCTGCTATAAACATCCGTGTGCAGGTTTTTGTGTGAATACAATGTTTTATTTCTGTTGGGCAGGGATTCTCAACTGGAGGTGATGTTGCCCCTCACGGGGACATTTGGCAATGCCTGGAGACATTTTTGTCATAAGCAGGGAGTGCCACCCACATGTAGTGGGTGGAGGTGCCCATGACTCTGTCCCCGGGTTCGATTAATTTGCTAAAGCAGCTCACAGAACCCAGGCAAATCATTCACCTACTAGAATACTGGTTTATTACAAAGGGTATTGCAAAGGATGCAGGCGAATAGCCCGAGGTACACAGGGTGGTGAAACTGCACCAGGCATCAGGCCCGGGGTAATCAGACCAAACTTCGGTTCAGCGGTCTCGGGACTTGAGCTCTGGCTAAGACAGAATTCAGAGCCAAGACTCGAACTGTAAGAGAAAGTTTATTTAGAAAGTCACAGAAGTAGAAGAAGTGAGCTGTGGGAGAAATGGGCTCAGGAATCAAGTCACGGAGGCAGAAGAAGAGTCCTTGGAGCTCAGGAGGAAGTGAGCGCCAAGGAGAACGTGCCTGGGGGAAGTGCTTGGGACCCTCCTGGCGCTTCGGCCCTTGTGGAACTGGGGCGCAGCGTCTTCCCAGCACAGGGGGCACCAACCCGGAAGCTCCTCAGTCTTGTTCGTAACAGTGTCACTGCCAGCACTGCCCCAGCGATGGGCTGAAAGCTCCAACCTTCTCATCTCTTGGTCTTCCTGGTGACCCGCCCCGTCCGGAAGCTGGGTAGGGACCCTACTCAGGTCACCTGGAACTCAGAGCTTGTGATGAACATCAGAGGTCACTCCTATCACTTAGGACATTACAAGAGTTTTAGGAGCGCCAGACCTGAACCAGCAGCTCAAGGCACGTGTACATCCCTTCTCACACCATGAGGTACAGACTCGCGGTGGCCCGTTCTCGTTCTAAGTAGGACTCTGACACTCAGATCGGCTTTGGGTAGGTTGTAAAAGAGGAAGAAACACTGATTTTATAGAAAAACTCAAAACAGCATTCACCCGCTTCCTGGGGCGAATGCTTTGTATTTTTCCTGAGGAGTATAAAGAATGCAAATTTGCTTTCTTTTACACACACAGAGTCGATACGTGTTTGCAAAAAGATTCACAGACTAACGAGTTCTCCCCACCAACTAGCAAGACCAAGCTGCATTCGCTCTTCGACAGCAAAATGCTCACAACCTCTGACTTATCCTGCAAGGTAGTGCTTACCCATGGAAAATGTGTTTTTCATGAGGCCAAATCGCTGGCAAGAAACATCACATAAAATGTTTTCTAAAGCATTATATGTGGAGAGGCAATTCATCTTGTCTTGTCCTGTGATTGTTGGGTCTAAATGCATCGGCCTCCAGTTCTCTGGTTTCTGGAACAGACGAGGCTGTGGCTCAACACCAAAGCTGAGCGCCCAGTAGGAGCGCAGGGGGTTCTGCTGGTCCCACTGGTCCTACCAGGGCCCTCCCCCCACTGACCTCCTTTCTGGAACTGCAGGCTTCGTGACCTTCCACCCCTGCGCGCCCAGGTCCTCCATTCTTGTTGCTGGACTCGGGGTGAAGAATCGGACGTCCCAAGCCCCTGTCTGGCAACTGTGCTCCTGAGCTGCCCATCTTGTGATTGTTGTGAGACTCGAATGATCAAGCACAGAAATATCTAGAAAACTCCAGCCCGTGCTGCTCCGAGCGGCTTCTTCAGGGAATGGAAGGGGTGAGTGGGGAGGGGGAGGCAATAGGACATCTTCATCTCCATCTTCCAACAACTCTGGTTTGCTTCCAAATTTTTTAATAACTACAACTTCCTTTTGTGATTTAAAAAATTCACCAATGTTCACAGGGACTAAATATGTTCATGGAATCGTGTATTTCGTGATCTTCAAAGTGTCCAGCCCTGCTAAGCTGCAGGCATCTCTTCCATGCCTGCGCGTGGGTCACTTGGCCCAGAGTGGACACTTTTGTTCTGAGGGTGGCAATGACATCCGCTAGGATGGGGACCTGGGTTCCAGGGGAGGTGGGAGAAAGAGAAGGCGGACTCCACATTGGCTGTGGCCATGGCTCCTCCTTTCTCTCTCCAAGTCCCCCGGTGTGCGACATATGTTTTTCCCGGGCTATCTGGCCCAACCCGCCGGCAGGCAGGAGCCATGGTGCCAGAGGGAGGGACTCTGTAGAACAGAATGGAGTCAGCACAAAACACATTTCAAAAAATCAATCACCGGGAAAAAATAAAATAAAACAAAAAATCAATCATTGGGGAAAAAAGTCAGTCTATGGGATAGCAGCCCAGCGGAGTGAGGGGGCTGGGCGCAGACGCCACCCTCCCAAGGAGCCAGCGTGCTGCTGGGGCTCTGGGTGTGCCGATGGCTCAGCAGGCGTGGAGGCCAGCCTGGGCCAGCTGCATTCAGTGCCCAAGGGCACAGCCGGGGGCTGGCACACCTTCATGGGCAGCGGGCAGCAGGGAGGCATGGGGCCATGTGCTTCTGTGCTTGTTTACTTGCTGTTTGCAGCTCTTTGCATGGAGGGCAGGGGTGCTGATTTCCCCCAGTGGCTGGAGTCTGCCAGGACAAGCCCTCACAGCCCCTTCCAGGTCTGGGAAGGAGCTGGAAGTACAGTTTTTAGAGAACCCGGGATACTCCAGATGCAAAGAAAGGAACCACATGAGGAAACCGCTGTTGCTCCTAATAGAGAGAGTCCCGCTGACGGAGGCAGAGAAGGAGGCAGGTCCACAGGACATCTCCCTGAAAGGGGAGGCAGGCAGGGATGACAGGGACCCCAGGCCCCTCCAGCGAGCCACACAAACCAAGTCGCTTCAGCCACTGAGCTCAAGTTACCGTGGCTCTGGAATCCACCTCCTGCCCTGGGCTCCACAGTCACTTTTGGGTGTGTGCAGGGGGAATTCCTCGAGTACTGGAAACAAGTTCTGTCCTGTCCTCCTGAGGCGCCAGGGACCTGGGAGACCTAGGGGACAGAAGGCAACAGTGTTCCCTGCTGTGTTCTCTGCAGCTGCTCTGTGGCCAGTGAGACTCAGGGTGGGAGCGAAGAACACCCAGTGGTTAGCCCCACTTCCAACCCCCACCCGTTCTCATCGTGAATGAGTCCAGCCCACCAGGTTGGGAGAGACACCAGCCCAGCCCGCCAACAGATGGTCTCTTCCTCAAAACATGAGCTCCTCCCTCCCCCATCAGCCCAGCCAGAACTCATCTGGCGCAGAGCAGCCTGCAGACTCACTCTAATTCATGGTCAGCAGTTCCTGTGAAAAGCCAGATAGCAAAGGTCTTCAACTTCCTGGCCAGTCAGTGGTCATCACAACCGCTCAACGCTGCCACTGCAGTGTGAAAGCAGACAGACAATACAACAACAAATGGGCGTGGCTCTGTGCTAATAAAACTTTATTTATAAAAACAAGCAGCGGCCAGGTTTGGCCTGTGGAGTGTTGTTTGCTGGCCCTGCTAGGGCAGGTCTGAGCATCCTTAGGATGGGCCATCCTCACTAAACTCCCGAGAGCCTGCAGCAGACACCTCAGGTTCCCTAAGAGCCCAACTTGCACCACAGCAGAGGGGCGGAGAGTTCCTGTGCGGGCAGATGAAGCAGATATTTGCTGACCTGAGCACCCCCTGCCCACCCCTGTAACTCACTCCACCTTTGGCCAATGTAGCTAGACATAAACAGATACCTCCCCAGTGAACACATTTGTGGCCACTTAGAGATGAACAAAGAATATCTCCCAGAGGGTATGTGAGTCTAGAGATCTGGGCCCAGGAGCAGAGATAGTTTCATTCTTATCCACATCCCCTTGGGCTTAGGACCGGGCTACAGTAGGAAAAACTAGGTTCAAGTCTCAGAGCTGCTGCCACATACTATCTGAATGACCTTGAACAAGTTACATAATCTCTCCAAGCTTTAGTTTCCTTGTTTTACAAAATGGAAATAAAAATAGTACTTGGTTCCTGGAGCCCTAAGGTTCAGATCAGATAACCCATGGAAAGCATTTAACACCAGACCTAATATAAACGGGCAAGACTGGGCCTGTGACTGGGGCTGGTGGCTTACTCACGGGGCCCCTTCCATGTGCCAGACCTGTGTTAGGAACTGCTGAGTTAGACCTTATCCAACGCTCAGACGAACCCTCTGAGCTACCCCGTGTTACAGGCGGGGAAACTAAGGCTCAGAGAAGCAATCGCTCGCTCCAGGGCGCACAGACCTGCTTTTGTCTCAAAGGAGGAATTCGAGTGCATACACAAGATATCCAAGAAGAAAAGAACAGGAGTGGGCGAGGACGCCTGGGAACCTCCGCAGACACTGACGAGGTGGAGAGGCAGCCCACTGGAATGACTGTGCTTCCCTTTCCGGAGAGGAAGCGCGCCGTTGGCCGAGCCACCATGAGCTCACCGGGGGCCCATCTCTTGCACGACTGCTGGTCGGTCCTGGGAAAGCTGACGGTCCTGGCGGAAAGATTCTTTGGGGGTTGTTAGGTGAACATCCCACGCTCCTGTGCACTGGGTTGAACAGTATGGCTCACAAACGCATCACCACCTGGAACGTCCGAATGTGACCTTATTTGAAAGCGGGGTCTTTACAGTCTACGTGGGTCAGGGCTGAGATAAGATCCCCCTGGACTGAGATGGATCCTAAGCAAATGAGGGTCCCTATAAGAACCAGAAAGCGTCCATGGCGATGTAGAGAGGAAGGCCAAGTGAAGGTGGGGACAGAGACTGGAGTGAGGCGTCTACAGGCTAAGGACTATTGAGAGCCACCAGAAGCTAGGAGACAGGGGTGCAAGGGACTCCCACTTAGGGCCCTCAGAAAGGACCCGCCCTGCCGATTCCTGATTTTGGACTTTGGGCCTCCAGAGCTGTGAGAGAAGACATTTCTGTTCTTTGGGGCCACCCTGTTCGTGGTCCTTCGTTACAGCAGCCACAGGAACTCATTACACGGCATGTGAGCTTTCAAGGGCGGTTCCCGGCGTCCCTGGTGTGCGGCACATGCTGAGGACCCCAGTGATGCCAAAGGAGAGACTGAGCAGGGAAAGGACTCAGGAAGGGAGACATCAGCCGGTGGGCCAGGGTTGGCTTGGAAAGCCGGGGAGTGTAGTGGGAATTTAAGGGAAGTCACAGCCCAGGAGCCAGGAGTGGGGTGGGGGTGGGGCCCAGGCAGACTGGCCGGGCAAGGCTCCGTCTCCTCTGTGCCTGAGAACTGCAAACAAGCGGGCCGGAACAAGTTCTTTATTAAAGAGCGATAGCCAAGTCAAAGCAAGGACGGTCTGCTTGGCTTCCCTCTCCCACTCTGGCTGCCCTCCCCCCATTCCACCCCCACTGGGGCTGTGCCTCATTGTCGCAGCTGTCCAGCACATAGTCAGCCCCACTGCCACAGAGCCATCCGCCTGCCCGGTCAGAGCTGTGGTCAAGATGTGGGAGTGAGGCCAGGCTGGATGGTAGCCACGTGTAGGTGTCTGTACCGCGCCCCTGACCTTGGTGCCCAGGGCTTGTGCTAAGCCTGTTCTCATCATCAGGGAAAGCCAGCGGCACTTGGTTGATGGGGGCGAGGCTAAGGATGCCCAGTGGCTTTTCTATGGAGGAGTTTCTTCCTGTCCCCATACGTCTGCCAACACCAAGCCTCCCGTGTCATCATGGCCACAGCTTTCCTAAGCTGGGCAGCTCAGGAGCCTGAGGAGTGGCGACTGCCCCTTGCTGTAGGTCATAGCTTGCCTCCGAAGGTGGCGGCCACCACTTCCTGCCGTCCCTGTAGGCATGTGCCCCCAGCCCACTGGCAGGCTGAGCCCACTCCCCCGCCCCTTGTATCTGGGCTGCCTTGTGACCCTTTGGCCAACAGAATACGGCCGAAGTGATGCTGAACCACATCCGCACCCATCCCTTGAGACACTGGCCATTTCTACCTGCTCTTGGAGTCCAGGGCTGCCGCTTACGAAGCCGCGGCCACCCTGCTGGAGAGGAGAGGCCACATGGAGGAGCCCTGAGCTGTCATCTCAGACATCCCGCCCAGTCAGGCCTTCAGATGAGCTGACCACAGCCCCAGCTGCCTTCTGACTGCAGCTGTGCAGAGACCCCGCCCCCACCGCCGAGGAAGAACTGGCCGGCTGAGCCCTGCCAGCCCACGCACCCGCGTTGGGTGCCGCATTGGGAGGCACTTTGTTTGCATAGCCCTCGATGACAGGAGTCCCCTGGAAGGCTCATCCCTTCCCCGGTCTTATTCACCGTCCACCCCAGGCTCCAGAGCCCACAGTCCCTCATTGACGACTTGGCTCCGTGGTCTCCCAGGGAACCAGCCTTGGTTTCGGAGCAGTACTGCTGGCAGGTGCTCCTCCTTCTGGGGTTGGTACCTTTAAATTAAAATAAAAAACTATCTAAAGCAGCTGGGATGCTCACGGCTTCTGAGCAACTCGGAGGGACATGTGATGCCTGTTACTTGAATGGCACTGAGCGGCTCAACCTGCACTTGGATGCACTGAGCCTCACTCCCCCCATGACAACCAGAAGAGGTGACGGGGCAGGTGTGGGTCTTTGTGTTATAGAACAGGAAACTGCAGGAGACCACACAATAGGCGCGGCAGAGCCAGGGCTGGGTGCCAGGTCAGCAGGCTACCCGTCCACAGGCCTCCCTCACACTTGCACTGCACCCCTATGGTCCCCGAAACCCTGGACAGCGGTCTGGGGCTGGCCAGGCCCACTTTCCCAGCTTGAAGGAACAGAGAACTGGGGAAGAGGGACCACCCATGGGCGCTCAGGACGTGTGACAGCGATGGGCCCTGAGGTCCCCTTCCTGGGTGCAGGGGTGGCTCTGCCCTTAGTTCCGGTGACTTGGCCGTTACTTCCCTCGCTGAGCCTCAGCCCCTGTGTCTGTAAAGGGAGACACAGGATTGCAGAGAGCTGTCTGTCATGAACCTAGGGGGAGGGCAGGGCTGGGTGGCTGCCTTGAATGACAGAGCAGCGGAGGTGACCCTCGGTAACTGGAAGCTAGATCTCAAAATGCAGCTATTTGCCTTGCTCTCCAAGAAGTGGTCTGACCTCCCCCAGGCTGCCAGGCCATGAGGAAGCCCAGCTAGCCCATATGGGGTGGTCACACAGAGAGTCCTTGAGACCACAGGAGGAGAGAGAGCTGCCCAGTCCCCAGCTGCCTCAGCACCAGGCTGCTGCAGCACCATCCACGGCTGGCTGCAACTGTACCGAACTGTGACTTCATGAGAGAATCCAGGCCAGATGCCCCAGCTGACCCACGCCCTGGCTCCTGACCCCAGACACTATGTGCCACGATGCTTACTTATTGCTTGGTGCCACTATATGTCACAGGAACTTGTCACATGGCCCTACCAAGTCAGCACCTGTTTTCCTACCCCAACTGAGGCAGCATGCATAGCTGCTAGAAGTTCTGGGATCAACTCTCACCTCCTAGCTGACGACCTTGAATGAGGTACTTCCACCTCTCTGAGAGTCCTCATTTATCCTTGTTTATCTGTGAGTCACTATATCCACCTCACAGACTATTGGGAGGAGCGAAGGCGCGAATCCATAACATGATCGGTCCCTGGCACATGGTAAGCATTACTTATTGTTATTTATACGGGTGAGGAAATAGCTCCAGAGAGGAAACGAGAGGTCTCCATGGCTCCACAGCCAGTCACTCGGCAGCCGGGCGAGTGCCGCACCTGAGTCTCCTGACTCCCCGTGTGATGCTCCTGGTTTAACTGAACAGCTTCACTTCCATCATCCCACCCCAGGGCACTTAGCGGGGAAGCACTGTCAACAGCTGGCTGTGCACACTGACTGCGGGTGGGGACAGCTACTTGGTCAGCCTGTGGCCTTGGCCCTGAGGGAGAAGGTCCCCAGCCCCTGGAGGAGGGCTGCTGGGCAGCGGCAGGCTAGGCACCTCCAGGGGCCTTTTCTGGATCACAGTTTATTGCCAGAGCAGGTCCAAGCCCAGGGACTGAGCTGTTCGGCCCCAGTTAGGAAATGGCCAGGACAACTGTTTTGAAATGCAATACGGGATTAGGGCGAAAGGGTTGTCGGGAGTAACTCTCTCCTGCACGGCTGCTTTCGTTTAAGCAGAAAAATGAGCTTAGACAAGCAGAGGCCCAGGAGCCCTGGGTCCCCTAGAAGTGCCCACTCCCCTTTTTTCTCCAAGTCTGGGTGCTAGCCTCACACCTGAGAGCAGGAAGCAGCAAACGGTTGCAGTGAATGAATGAGTCAATGGGAAAAAAATGCAGAAATAACAAAAGACAATGGCATTTGAACTGCACCTTTTTCTTTAATTTTTTTAAAATTATTGATTTGAGAGAGAGAAAGAAGGGGAAGGGAGGGGAGGGGAGGGGAGAGAGAAGAGAAACAGTGTGCGGTTGTTCCAGTTGTTGATGCAGTCACTGGTCGATTCTCGTGTGCACCCTGACCGGGCACCAGACCCCCAACCTTGGTGTACCTGGACAACGAATGCTCTAACCAGCTGAGCTACCCGGCCAGGGCTTGAACTTTACCTTTGAATGAGCAGTATCACCTATGAAAATTGGATGCAAAGCTCCTCCAGGTGTGCTCCTCACTTTCTAATGCTGCCTCAGGGCCGGGAGTGGCCCTTGTAACACATCGAGGAAGGCTACTGCGTGTGCTTTGTCCTGAACGGTCACTGAACAGCGGCAGAACACACCATCCCAAAACATGCCTCTTCAGCATAAGGATGACTTTGAGCTAATTATTTCGAAAAACAGCCTACCCTGGAGAAGCTCTAAAATCAGGCACAGTTACCCTTTTGTAAGGGAAAGTTTTATGAATAAAGAAAATCTCCATTTGTAAGGGTGTCTCCCCCTCTGCACCATGAAGAGAAAGATGGCTCTGAAAATCATGGGAATCTTATCAAGGGAGAAGGCACTGACCTAAATCTACACAGTGAACACTCTGTTTACTGTTTTTCCTGGCTACCTCCCCTATACTGACCTCCTCCCCACATCTTTCCTTCTGTTGTCTTTGGCTGAAGATGGCATTTAAGTCTGAGTTCTAAGCCTCCTCTTTGAGTTACTCATTTTCCCCTGGGTATCTCTTGTGTATACATAAAGTATACACATTAGTAAACATACTTGTTTTTCTCTTGAGAATGTATCTTTTGTTACGGAGTTCCCAACAGGGCACTCAGAAGGGTGGAGAAAACATTATTCTCCCACCCAGCCCCCACCACCTTGACCCAAAATGCCCCCTGCAGGCATCCGTGGCCCTCACGTCAAGGTCAGCTGATGAGATTTTTCTCTGGAGCCTTACCACGTCTAGAAAGAGGAGTTTGGGTAGAAAGACACAAGACAGGAAACCAACAAGAAATAATTCAGCAACTTCCGCTGACCTCCAGGAAGAGGAGACCTCCAAGGAGTCTGCTTCAGAAAAGTGTTTCTGAGGGCTTGTCTTTGGGACTTGTTCACACTGTTTCCTCGAGGTCTGCCCCTTCTCTCTTCCCGAGGATCTCACCTTCAGACAGGCAAGAATCCAGGGCCTGCCAATCATGTGGGTCTGTGGTCAGCAGTTAGACATGAGCAGAGCAAGGAAGATGGGCCAGGTACAGAAGGTCACCAGGGCAGAAAGCCCCGGGTGCCCAGCAACCGGCAAAACCAGGAAAACAAGGACCTCACCTGAGCATACTGCTGGTCATGTGGCATAGACCCCCTGAGCTTCCAAGTCACTGGTCAGGGGCAGGAGGGCAAGACGAAGGAGAAGCCCAATGGTCCTCTCAGAAGCCTATCAGCCCTTCAACTCAGAAGGGCAGGGGTGGGTGAGGGGAGGCACAGAGAAAGGGGCAAGACTCTCGGTTCCTGCAATGCTCCCCCTGGGGGTGACTGGCTCTGTGCCTCCTTGCTCTGGCCCTACCATTACCCCCTCCTCCAAAGTCCTTCACTCCCCGAGAAGCCGGGAACTGCCCACTGGCTGTGGCGACAGAATCCTTCCTGGGGCATCCACACCGTTTAAAGTGGTGCCTCTGTTTCTCCTTCCTTTCCTTAGAGCGGACTTGAACGATTCTCGGTTTAACCTTGTCTCGCTGGTTCTCAAGGTCGGTGTGCATCCTTCATCACGTGGTTGGGGCAGGGCATGGATTTTGTAAAACAGGCTCTTAGGCTTCTGGGTCGGAGACTTGGGTTCCAGGGTCTGCAAGGGGGCCCAGAAATCTGCTTTTGCAACAAATGACTCAACCGATTTGGAAGCTGTGCGCTGAAGTCGGAGACAGTCTAAGACCAGCTTCTCCGCCCATTTTGTGAGCTGCTTTGCCCCTCCACAGATCAAGCAGTGGAAGGCGGATGAGTCTGAAGCCAGAAGGTTCTGGGTCACCGGACACTCCAGCCAGGGGCTCCCAGATCTGTGGTTTCAGATCATCTCTACAGCAGGGGTGTCAAACTCAGTTTTACCAGGGACCACATCAACCTCATGGTTGCCTTCAAAGGGCCAAATGTAACTTTAGGACTGTATAAATGTAACTACTCCTTACCTAGGGGTGAGGAGCTCAGCGCTGCCGCAGGGCAGAAACGAGGTGCCGGGCTGGATAAAACAAGGCGGAGGGCCGGACTCGGCCCGCGGGCCTTGTATTGGCCACCTGTGCCCCACAGCAATCGCCTGCAGCCGGGATCATCCTTACCCCACTTCACAGAGAAGCACGTTCTGTGCTCTTTGGACAGTGCCCGGGCTCCTTCCAGCTCTGAGACTCTAGTTGCATGGCAGGAAGTCAGGACACCAGGCTTGACCTTTATGTCCATCAGCATGTGACTGTGGGCAGGCTCTCTCCCCATCCTGGCCTCCAGTTCCCCCGTGGGGATAACATAGCCGACCCCACCATCTCGGGGGCTTCGGTCAGGGCTACCTGGAGACAGGTGAATCATGGTAAGGCTTAGCTTTGTTGTAAGGTGGGTGTGAGTCGGCCTCCTGTCTTTGGTCACCTGAACTCAGCCTTGACACTTTAAGTGCAGAATCAAATCACGCAGTCGCAATTAAAAAACAAAAGAAAAAAGACCCTCAATGGAAACCCCTCATTGGATTTCACTGGAGGGGACTGGGCCAGAATGCCTGCGAAGGGATTAATGCAGCAGGCAGGGCATGCGGGCAGATCTAAACTAAAGGGGAGTGACCGCATGAGTGACAGCAAGAACCAAGGCTCTTGCATCAGAGGGCTGAAGTATAGACTGTTTATGGCCAGGTCCCACTTTAGCAAAACCACAGCTGCTATTAAGACCCTCAGCCACGCCATCAGTGGCTCTGAAACTTAGCATAATGGCTGAAGTCTGCCTTATCATCAGAGGGGAGAAAAGCAGTGTGGAAACCGGAGGGGCTAACATTTCAGCGGCTGCCAGGCATCCTGGAGCTACGGCACACTCCCAGAATAGCACAGCCGGGTTCCCGGCAGCCTTGGGCTGCTCTGCAGCTGGGCTTCCGGTGAGGGACAGAGTCAAGCCCCAAGCCACACGGGGAACAGCTGGGACTGGACACCGCCCAGAAGCCAGCTGGCTGGCCCTGTCCTGCTGGAGGCGCCATCGCTGGTGAGTGTGGGCACGCTGGTTCTCCCCCCATCACCTTGCGTCCTGGCTCAGCTGGAGAGTCAGGGGCACCCAGGCAAGGGGGCGGGTTTTCTGAATGCTGTGGCGTGAACTGTGTCGGCAGCTGGCAAGGCGGGTGGAGGGCTGAGTGGCCCTGAGGCAGGGCAGGCCGCGTGTGTGCGGAGAGGACGTGACCATACAGGCCGGCGGCTGGGGGAGGACGGGGCAGAGAGGGAGGCACATGGCTCTGCCACAGGCCGGGCAACCGCCCATCGCCGCGCTGCCTCGGGGCTGGCTTCTGAAGGTGAAGGGCTTGCTGGGAGAAGGGACAGCAGCTGAGAAGGGAGGTTGCCTGCTCGACACCTGGCCTGCTCTGCTGCCAACGTCCTCTCGTGCAGGCCCGCGCAGACCCTTCATCTATGCGTTCCCTCGCCGACATATTCACTGAGGCCCCGCTGCACGGGCAAGGCTCCAAGGGAACCCGAAGAGGGATCAGGTACACAGCTTTCCTGATCAGAGAGCTTTGGGGACACGAGACAGGTGCCTCAACAAACACCAGAAGGCAGGAAACGTACTCTGGCTGGTGTAGCTCAGGGGGTTGAGTGCCGGCCGGAAACCTGAAAGGTCACTGGTTTGATTCCTGGTCAGGGCACATGCCTGGGTTGTGGGCCGGGACCCCAGCTGGGGTGTGCAAGAGGAAACCAATTGGTACTTCTCTCACACATCAATGTTTTTCTCCCTCTTTCTCCCTCCCTTGCCCTCTCTCTAAAATAAATAAATAAAATTTAAAAAAATTAAAAGGCAGGAACGTAAGAGCTATACCGGAGATGATGTGGGCTTTGGGGTGCAGCACAGCGACCTGCGGGTCCGGCGGAGCTCAGACAAATGGGCTCGAATTTGTGGGGAGTCACTCAGCTTTTAGGAGCCTCAGTTTTTAAATCTATGAAATGGAGATAAGAATATCTGCTGTGTGGGGCTCCTAGGGTTGTAAAGCTCAGGTATATATAAAAGACGCTTTGAAAATGCACAGTGCCCTGCAGAGGTAAGCTGTGACGGGGCTTGCATGCTCGGACCAGCCAGCCTTGCTCTGCACTGCTTGGCCTGGGATTCTGCGGGCCAGAGGGCTCAGGCAGTGGCCGGGCCAACCTCGGCCCTGCCCCTCTCAGTTCTCGGCCAGCCACCCCACTGACACAAACTGCCCACTTTTGTTGTGTAAAGCACCCTCCGAAGGGCTGCCGGAAAGGATGAGCATGAAATCTGGAGTCCATTCTCACGGAGCCTCTCACAGCGCTGAGGCCAGATCTCTGTTCACGAGGCGTCATTAACAGGGGGAAGTGGTGCTGGGCAGGAGGCACGGCGGGGGACGGACGCCATGGCGCAGGGATCACCAGCTAAGGATTCTGCGAGGCAAAGAGGGTTTGAAAGGGGGACTGATTCAGAGACGCCAAAAGCTGGGGCAGCCTGGAGCGAGAGTGGGGGCTACATGACCGAAGCCACAGGAAGGCAAGTGCGGTGGCCTGACTCAGAGCTGAACTCCAGGCTGGGGGGGCCGCTTCCTGTGGGGAAGAGGAGAGATGAGGTTGGAGCCCAGGTTGAATGCAGGCTGCAGAGGCCTTGAATGTCGGGCCAGGGGTTTGGTCTTTGACTTATAAAGGCCGTGGGAGCCAGTGAAGGTGTTACGAGACCAGTGGTGGGTGAGGTCAGAAATGCCCCCCAATGCGTGGGGGTTCGCAGGGGGAGTGGAGGTGAGGAGAAGGTATGCCCAGACCTAAGTGGTCTCAGATCTGGGGTCAGTCTCTCCCCGAACGTAAGGGGGGCCTAAATGCAGCACTGTTTGCACATTTGGGGGACGGGGAAGGGATGGGTAAGCTGAGGGGCCTATGTCCTGCACCCTCAGCCTTGACCCTGGTTTCTGGATTCAGTCGGTGGGTGGAAGCTGCCCAGACCTGGGCAGCACTGCAAATCCAGGCTGCTCCTTCCACAGGGGGTTGGCCAGTGGTCACTGAGTTGTGGGTGCCGAGGGGGAGGTGCGGTTGGGCTCAGCGTCAGGTGATATTCCAGCAGGCTCTGTCCAAGGCCCATTTCCGGGTACATTTCCAGAGGGCTCATCCATGGGCGGCCGGTTGTGGTGAATGAGTGTTTAACTCAGCTGCCCCCTGCCCCCTGGCTTCCTGCCTCTTAAGGGGCCATCTTAGTAGCTGGGTCCTCTTACAAAACCAGGTCGCACCTGCTGCTCCAAGCAGGCAGCCCCTCGAGCCTGAGAAAAGGACACATAGGCACATGCTGCAACCTGGGCAGTAACCAGTTAACGAGGGGGTGGGGGCAGCAGGGGGGAGCAGAGGGCAAATGCAAAATCTGTTTGCCAGCACAGGATTCCAGGCACCTACCTGTCAGGGGGCCAAGAGCCTCACCCTCAGCTCCGCAGGGAACTATTTTCGCTCCGTTGGGCCCAGACTGCAAGGCTGGGGGCACTCTACCCCCTGGGAAAGGGGCCTCCTGCTCCCCAGGAGGAAATGGCCCCTGAAAGAGATTCTGCCAGCTGACCCTGCACTCCAGCATTCCTGCTACCCAGGCAAAAGGGAAGTCCGTCCAGGGAGCCAGCTGCACTCCAGCAGGCTTCTCCAGGGCCCTGAGCAAGGCCCCTGCTCTGGACTCTGAATGCAGGGCTCTGGTGGCCTGGGGAGGGAGGCTTCCCCAGCAGGCACTGGGGCTCCCCTGCTTCGCAGGAGGGCCTGGTACCCGTGGGCAGGGCAGGCGGGGCAGGCGCAGCGCTGTTTCCAAGGCCCCTGGTGTGAGGGGGAGGGCAGTATTGGGCTGCCATCTCAGGGCCGCATCTCAACTCTTGCTGCCATTGCTCGCACCATTGTCTGGCCTGCCCATTATTTTACAGCAAGCTGGGGGGGGGGGGCGTCCTACTAGTTTTGCGGTGGAGGAAAGTGGGCCTCAGATAAATGAAGTGACTTGCCCAGGTCACAGAGCTGGCAGATGGCAGAGCTGCTCTTGACCCCTGGGCCTAGTCAGAACCTTAGACTGCTTCAGGCCAAAGAGAGGAAGGAGTCTTCCAACGAACAAAGTAGTTTCCACGGGTCAGCGGGAGGCGGGAGGGAGGACACTCCGTGGGACCACCTCTCAAAGTGCTATTTCTTAGTGAAAATGGGGGTTTTTAAGGCTTCTATGCCTGTGGGTTACTATAACGGGTGAAGGGCATTTGGGGCACAGATGTCCCCATAGTTGGAGCCTTGGAAAGCAGTAGCCCCTCCCGCAGAACTTCCCTTTGAGGCCCACTGTGACCAGCAACACCAACCACCTCACACTCACGGGGCTGGGGTGGGGGGGTGAGGCTCTCTCTCTGGGCGTCTCCACCTCCAGTCTCCCCACTCCGGGGCACAGGCCCCGGGGGAATGAAGTGAGGGCACCAGGATTCTGGGGCCCAGGTCCTCTGCCCCAGGGCCTTGCTTTGTTTTGAAGGCAGATCATGTTCCAGAGTGAGATGGGAGAAAAGGGAACAAGCAACAGTTCTCAGAAAACTGCCCTACCTTTCCAGGGCGACCTTCTGTACAGGGCTGGCGGCAGCAGAGGCCAGCTGCTGTCCCCACCCCGACTCCCAGGACTCCCAGTGGGGGGCCAGGCACCAGATCCCCCAGCCTTCCCCTGGCCTGCCCTTGAGTGTAGGTGGACACTTGCTTCTTGGGGAGGTCTGTCTGGGTGAAGGGGAGCCCAAAGCTTGAAAGCAAATTGGGAGGGACCCACAATCCATCTGTGTCTCCAGGAGGTCTCTTAGGCCAAGTCCCAGTCTCCCAGACCACTTCCCCCACACCTTTCCTGCCTCTCAGAACTGGCCTGTTGCACATGCTAATGAGCGACCCTTCCCTGCAAACTGGTTTCCGCATTACTGGCCTCGTTAATGAACTGCAGCACACGGCCAGAGTGACTTACTCGTCTCACTTAGGTCAGCCCGCAGCCCACCCTTCCATGGTGGGTACCCCGCTGCTGGGACCGTACAAGCTCTGCACACCCTCGCACAGGGGGAAGGGGGTGCAGGGTGGGGGTGTCCCTGAGTCGTGGGGTGGGGGGTGGAGTTAAGGCAGGGGGACCAACGGCACAGCTCTGCAGCAGAATTGCGCTCTTCCGCTTCGTATTTAAAAGAGCTGAAATAATTCAATCTTCATTTCCAGGCCCAGCCGGCGAGAGGCAAGGCACAGAAAAGGGACAGGTTCTAGAAAAACCAGGGCCCACCACCGGCTCCGGCCGCTAAGCCCACACTCCCTGCGGTGTCCGGTGCGTGAGGGGAGGAGCCGGCCTGAGGTTTATCGCTCTGGCGGCTCAGGGTGATTCACTGAGTTAGACTCCTGGTTGTCATAGACTGAGGCACTCAAAACAAACAGCCTGGGAGGCACCCCTCCCCCCACCTTGCCACCCCCTGGCCCGTGACCAGCTGCCACCCCTCCTCCCGCGCTGCGCCCGTCCCACCCCCACCCCCACCGGCGTTCCAGGCTGAGCAAACACGCCCTGCCACCGGCCGGCTCCCACCGCGCACCTCTGGCGGTCCCCCAGGCAACTCGGCGTCACGAGAACCAGCACCCCAGGGACCCAGCGCCCTGCCCTCCCTCCGTGTCCCCTGGGCCCCGGCCAGGCCCAACAACGTCTCCTTTCCCGGTGCGCCGCGGTCCCGCCGGGCCTCCCGCCCGTGCTAACTAGGCCCCGCTGGGCGCCCCGGACAGCGCAGCCCACCTCGCGCGGAGCTCGCAGGCAGTCCCGGGGGACGGCAGGCTGCTGGAAAATCTCCTCTTGTTTACTGGGCCGGGGAGCTCCCAGCCTGGACTCGCTTCCTCAGCTCTGCGGTTCCCTTTCTGCTGATTCCTGGGGCCAGAAGGGAAAGGGTGGCAACCCGCTGATCCAGCTCGGGGGCTGGGAGTGGACGTGGGACGTGGAGTGAGCGGAAGGTACCCGAACTCGTGGAAAAGTCCCCGGGCAATGGGAGGGGCAGGACTCAGGGTTAGGACCGAGGGGCCCGCAGCGCAGAGACCTCTGGGGCCGGGTTAAATACCGTGCCTAGGGGAGCCGGAGCGTGAAAGCTAATTAGGACAAGTTGGAACAGGGGCCCGAGCCGAGGCTTAGAGGAGCCCACGCTCCGAGCTGGCTGGAGTCTGGGCTGGTCGCTGGAAACCCAGGCGCGGGTTAGTCGGGCTCGGGACGACGTTTGCTCACGGTCCCGAGTGGTTCTGAGCTCTGCCTACTGCATGGTGTAGGTGCCCGCACTTGTGTCCACGTGTGCAAGCTCGAGGGGGGGGCACAGAAGATGTGACAAAGGCGTACTTTGTGTCTGAGTGTGATTCTCGCTCCAGCCCAGAGCAGTGAGCTGTGTCCAGCGGTTGCCTCACGGGAGAGCCAGGACTAAGGTGACAAAGGTTAGGTGTCCACCACAGAGAGACGCACCAAGGTGGCCCCCTTGCGAGTCCCTGCGCGCGCGCGCCGATACGTAGGGGAGGAGAGCCCGCCCGTGAGGTGCGCGGGGCTGTACCCAAACCGCTTTCCGGAGAGAAAGCCGAGTCCAGAAACTGAGTGCGCGTAAGTGTGCGCGTGCCCGCGCGTGGGGGCGTGGCAGCAAACAGCAACAACCCGCTGGCCAGCTCCGCCAGAAACTCCGATCTCCCTCCCCTGGCGGAAAGTGCGACTAGCTGGAGCCTGGAGGAGGCCTGGAGGTGAGTCGGAGGGGGAGGGCTGGGCGGGCTTTGTTACAGTGTAAACCTTTTGCGCACACCTGGAGTTGCGGTCCCCGGATCGGCGCCTGAATGGAGGTGATGTCACGGTGATTCAGGGGCCGACCCACCCTCGCCCAGAGAAAGGAACCCAGCGCGGGGTGAGGCCAGAGTCAGAGCGAGCGACTGAGCTCTGGCTAGCTTAGCCCCGGTCGGGGGAAAGGCAGGCCCCAAGCCTCGACCCCTCGCCCGGGCCCAGCAACCCGAGGCCAGGGCTGGGCCTGGCCCCGCGCCCTGCGGAGAGTCCCTCCCACCTCCGCCTGCGCCTCGCCTGGGGCAAGAGTTGGCCCCAAACCTCACGCCGGAGCAGGGCGGGCGGCGCGTCCCAGGTAAGGACGGCTGCCTCCCCTCTCCGTCCTCCCCTCGGCTGCCCGGAAGAGTCGGCTTGGACTCACGGGGAGTGGACGAGGGAAGAGAGAACCAGGGAGCGGAGGACGCCGCTCGAACTGCGCTCGGTCGCAGAAACTTTCCTAACCGGACCCTGCCAGGGGCTGGGGGCGTGCTGGAACCCGGCGCGGCGACTCCAAGTAGGATGGCGGGGAGGAACTTCACATTTGGGGTCTTCAAGGTGTGCCCCCTCTAACCCCACTGCTTCTGTGAGAATCCACCGTCAATGTGGCCCGTTGTCCTTTGCGCTGCCCGCTACGGCGCACGGGGAGGGCAGGGTTCTGTGGCCAGAGGAGGTCGGGAAAGAGAGGCTGGTTGCCCAGCTCGTTCGTTCGGAAAGAGCGTAGGCGCGGAACCCAGCGTGGGGAGGGGGCGGGAGTGAAGAGGGGAGCGCTCCCTGTTCCTGCCCGAAGTTTGGGACTTCAGACGATCAAAGAGCCTCTACTTCGGGGGCCAGGCCTCTAGATCCCGTCCCTCCTCCCCCACCGTGCATGGCTTCTCCAGGGCCCTTCCCAGCCGGGGAGGTCGAGTAGCGCCCCTAATCCCCAGGCGCGCAGTTTTACACCCAGGAAAACCCAGGCACTTGCGGGCTCCACAGCCTTGATCTAAGGCACAGGGGCCAGAGTATGTGGAAGCGGAGCATTGTCCTCCTGGAGTTCCCCCGCCCGGCTTGGAGCCTTCACGTGTGGCTGGGGGGAGGGAGAGCGATGGGGGGTGGGGCGCATTCCAGAGTGACATTTCCTGAGCGGAGCCTTGGATGGGGGACTTCCAAGTTTCAGAATGCTCAGGGACTTCTGGTGCAAAGGCGCACCTTCGGTGTGCAGGTCTAGGCTGGGGTTCCAGGAAGCGCCCCCAGTCTTTCCCCTCTCCCTTCCCCCACCTTCCCCCCACTTGGGCAGGGAGGTAGCGCTGGCTTCCCAGGTCGGGAGGAAGGAAGAGATGGATCGGAGAAGGGGAGGCAGCAGGAAGGGTGTCAGTGGGTCCATCCATCTCTCCTGACGGAGTGCTGAGCGGTTGCGCTGGGGAGGACAGAGGATGCACTGTGGGATTCCAGGGCGAGCACAGGTGCCTCCCACGGGGAGCTCTCAAGGGTCACGGCCCCCTTGAAGGTAACCTGGCTGTGCACCGTGTCTCTCTGTACTCCCGGGCCCTGGAGACAGACCGGGCGGCCGGGCGAAGCCCAGGGTGCTCTTTTCAGGGTGGCTCGCAGGCCTTTGTGTGGGTTGGGGGAGGGGAGGGAGTTGGTTGTTCTGGGAAAGCAGAGGGCCCCCCGCTGCCGCATCCTTGCTAGGTGAAGCCAGTCGGGGCTGGCTGGGCCTTGAAACCGCTGGCACTCCTGGGGCCTCTCTGCTCCCCTGAGGAGGGACGGAGGGCAGGAGGGGGTTCTGGAACTGGATGGGGCTGAGTAGCTGAGCCTGGGGAAAGGCTGGTTTCAGAGGTGATTAAAATATTTGTAGGACTGATTCCAGGGAGGTGGGGTCTCTGGGGCGGGGGCTGGCCTGCAGCCGTGGTGTGGGGGAATCTCATGGGGCGGAAGGAGGGTCCCCCTCCTTGGTCCCACTGATAACCTTAAAGCCGAAGACGGCTCTCCAAAATTAAAGAGGCAGGGCTGGGATGGGAGCAGTGGGCACTGAGTCCGGCCAGTGAATCATCGTCGAATGCCTAGGGTGTTAAAGGCGTGGCATGAAATGCTGCAGGGGACCGTGTCGTTCCCCACCCTCAGACCCTAGAGCCTGGAGGGGAGACGTGGGTGCACAGGATTCTCACTTTCAGGTCTCAGAAGACTCAGCCTAGACGGGGCAGGGGGGCCGGGGGCCCAAGGGAGTGAGAGTCTCGGGCGGAGTGGGGTCCATTTCATTGAAGTCTTTGCCCCTTCACCATCTTAAAAGGGGACATCCGCTGACTGGCCGAACCTGGACTCCTAGACATCAAACTGCTCTGAGTTTGCCTCCCTGAGTCTCCTGCTGGTTTCCGGGGGTCGCTGTCCTAGGCAGTGGACAAGAGCCAGATCCGATCTGGCCCAATTTCCCCACCCGAGTTAGCGTATTCTTGTCTCCCCACTTGTCCTTCCATTTACCAGGAAATCAGAGAAATGAGACGTATCAGGTGGGAATGGTCTGTTTCATCCGCAGCTGGTGAGCTGCAGGGCAACATGTTACCTGGATCTGGGAGGAAGGGCAGGTTCCTGTTTCCTTCCTTGGAAGTTCCCAGAGGCGACACTTGAAGGGTGTGGTCCAGGACCAGCAACAAAGTTTGGAGAAAATTGGGCGGAGGGCTGCAAAGCTTCTCTGGCCCTGGCCCATGTGCCTGTGAGGTGCTGGGTTCCAGGGCGGGGGTGGGGGGACAGGCAGGTGTGGATCTAAGAGTAAGGTGGATCCAGGAGTGTGGCATACACAAGCCGCAGAACTAAACGGGCCCTGGCTTGGTATTTTAGAATGACGTGGCTGTTATTAGACTTGGATTTGTCGCATAGGCATAGTATCCTTTCCCCCACATCTCACCAGGCCTTAGATGTCACTTTGGAAAGGATCTCTCAGATCTGCCCATTATGGCTTATCTTTGGTCTTGATCTTTAAACCGGCAGACTATGCCCTCAACAAATTGGTCGCTGACACTTTGTGCCAGACTCAAATCCTGAAGCTCAACCCACTGATGCCCCTATTCAGGCAAAAATCAGCCTCCGGTGGCTCCCCATTAGAATCGTGCTCCGAACTCCCTGCCTGTGGCGTTTCTAATCTGACTTAAGCTAGCTGCTTAGTTCATACTTGGTGGACTTCATGGGCAGTCTCCATCCCGTCTCTTCTGACCCCTCGGCCGGAAGAGCTTCTTCTCTCAGTTTCTGTAGCAGAGGTGAAGCTTATTGTGTGGCACTTACCTTATTCTTCCTTGTGTACTGTAGTTTCCTGATAGACCTATCTTATCTGTCCTGTTAGATTTTTAAAAAAATTTTTATAAGAGTTTGTTGAGCCAAACTGATACCATATGCTGGGTGGCAAATGTTCAATGCTCTGTCTCCTGGTAGATTTTTAAAGACCATCAAGTCAGGGACCATGTTTGTTCCGCCGTGTCCTTTCCAAAGTCCTGAGAACCACTGGGCCTTGGCCCCCAGGTGCAGAGGAAGTATTTGCAGATTGGAGTAATTGCCTGTTCCAAACCAGGACCGGAAGAGGCAGGTGGAACGAGGAAGATGCTCAGGTGCCACAAGGCCAAGCCTGGGTGGCCGTTCTCAGGGTTCGGCTCCACGTCCCCCAACTTTACCCCAAGTTCAGGCTGCTGTGCTGTGAGCCAAGGATACCCAAGATGGGATTGGGTGCTCAGGGTCCCCTAGCGTGTTATCTGTGAGTTACCTCCTGGGGTGCTTCAGCGTTTCTCCTCCCTGACTCTTTTCTCGGTCCAACACGTGTAAGTACAAGTGCGTGTGCCTTATCGATCTACAATTATGCAAAGTCCCCTGCAAAGGCTTATTTAAGTCGCAACGTAGGGGAAACACGCCTTTATATCGGAAGTCAGGAGGAACCGACTCTTGTCACAGTGCCCGCTATTTAGGAAAACAGTAGCAAAATTCACTTTGGAATGTTAATTTATTGAGTTGATGGGAGATCACTTCCTAAGGTGTATAAACGCCAGTCGCTGTGTTGTACACCCGGAACTAACATAATATGGCGTGTCAACTGTGATTGAAAAGTAATTTAATAAAACGAGTTCGTGGGAAATGCGAGGTTCATTGAAAGATGAGGAGGTAGCGGGAAGGCTGAGACCTGAAATATTTTCAAGGGTCGTGTGGGATATCTTAAAGGATGTTGAAAATACATCTTTATTATGTCAGCTCCACTTTTCTTTTTCCTTAGTAGTACTGTCTTTTCCTTTAATTATGGAGAGACAATTTCTATCAACTGAGATTTAGGATTTTTGTTTGCCTATTAGAAATTAAGTAACCAGGACCCTGCCCGGTGTGGCTCAGTTGGTTGGAGCATTGTCCCATAACCAAAAGTTCGTGGGTTCAATTCCCCATCAGGGCACATACCCAAGTTGCGGGTTCGGTCCCCAGTCAGGCACCTATGAGAAACCAGCCAATCAATGTTTCTTTCAAATCGATGTTCTTTCTCTCTCCCCCCTCCCCCAGCAATGAGAAAATGTCTTCAGGTGAGGGTTAAAAAATGAAAGAAAGAAATTAAGTAACCAGGAATGATGAAAACAGAAGAGGTAAACTGCGCAAAAAAGGAAGAGCGGGGAGTGGGGAGGGTAGAGTTGGCTCATGCCATTCCCCTGCCAGCCACTAGTGGTCACTATCAGCCCAGGAAAGCTTGGTTGCTGTCTTTCCGGAGAATTCCTGGCCTGGGAGGTGAGAAGAAGAATAGCCAGGGTCATCATTAGTTATTTGAATATATGGAGTGATTTCAATGTGAAGTACCTGCATTTCAGAGAATTTTGGAATTTATAACTTACATTTTAGAGCGTTTAAATTTTTCTATTATTCTCCCCAATAAAGGTAAAGCCCTTGATTGGCGAGCTCACTTGATTTGGTCTTTAATTCTCGTCACCTGCGGCATCCGTCCCCTCCGCCTCTTCCAGGGAAAATCCGGCTGGTGCTGAGCACGGGCTTCTGGTTTCCTTTGGCGCAGCTGCTGTCCCAGACTGGCTACAAGAGCGGATAGAGTAATAAGTTAGCTTCCTGGTGTGAATAAAAGACGTTTTTCTTGCTTTTAGCTACAGTGCTTTAAAGTGTTTCACTATAGATTGATTCCTTTGGGTTTTGCACTGCCCTTGCTTGATTCTTGCTTTTAAAATGTTAATGCCTCATAGGAGAATTTTTGCATTAAGTTATTAACTCCCTAGTTGGGAAATCATTTTATTCTGAGACTTTAGCGATAGAGCTGGACGAAGAACTGTGGATTCTGAGGAGAGGCCTTCGCCCGGAGAGGAGGAAAGTGACAGGCAGAAAAGGGAAGTGGGAGGGAGGAACCGGGGGAAGTGCCCATAAATGTCCAATACGACTCTCCAACTCTTCATTCCTTTCCGGCTGCAAGCTCCTGTCACAGGCGCTTGTTAAATGCCTGTCGAATGAATGAATGATGGACTGAGGGCTGAACTGTGGACTTAGGTGTGTCTGGCCTGCTGAGCTCTGGAAGTCTCGGAACGAGAGAGGAAGTGCTGAGTGGGTGGCGTGCTTGGTTTTGACTTGCTCATAACCCCCCTTAACCCCACCCCAGCTGCGAGACCTCAGGGAAAACTTGGACCCAGGTTCTGGTGGGTGAGGGGCGGGGCCTGAAAATTCAATGACAGTCTCTTTCTCTCCCACGACTAGGAGTAGGGATGGCAGACAAACGGGCTTCGTCTCATTTGCTTCTCTGGTCCGTCGATCTGCCTCCCAGGGGTTCTGTGTTAAGCCCGGGGGGACAGTCACAAGATCCACTTGCACTGTCTGCCCTCCTGGCTCAGGATCGGGGAAACTGTGTCAGAGTCTGACTTCGTAGAGCTGATTTTGCCTTTTCTCCCTCTGTTCGTAGGGACCCAGTGGGAGCCTGGCCCGGGAGCCAGGATGGCCGCCTGTGGAGCCATGCTGATGTGCCTGGGAACGCTCCTCTCCCTGTGCCTGGGGGCACAGGCCCAGAGCCAGGCCCCGCCTGGCTGCAGCCCGGGCCTCGACCCCCTCTACTACAACCTGTGTGACCAGTCCGGGGTGTGGGGCATCGTCCTGGAGGCCGTGGCTGGGGCGGGCGTCGTCACCACGTTTGTCCTCACTGTCATCCTTGTGGCCAGCCTCCCTTTCGTGCAGGACACCAAGAAGAGGAGCCTTTTGGGGACCCAGGTCTTCTTCCTGCTGGGGACCCTGGGCCTCTTCTGCCTCGTGTTTGCCTGCGTGGTGAAGCCTGACTTCTCCACCTGCGCCTCCCGGCGGTTCCTCTTTGGGGTCCTGTTCGCCATCTGCTTCTCCTGCCTGGTGGCCCACGTCTTCGCCCTCAACTTCCTGGCCCGAAAGAACCATGGGCCCCGGGGCTGGGTGATCTTCACCGTGGCCCTGCTGCTGACCCTCGTGGAGGTGATCATCAACACGGAGTGGCTGATCATCACGCTGGTCCGGGGGGCGGGCGAGGACCCTCTGCGCAACGGCAGTGCCGGCGGGGCGGGGGCCTCCCCCTGTGACATCGCCAACATGGACTTCGTCATGGCGCTCATCTACGTCATGCTGCTGCTGCTGGCCGCCTTCACGGGGGCCTGGCCCGCCCTGTGTGGCCGCTTCAAGCGCTGGCGGAAGCACGGCGTGTTCGTGCTGCTCACCACGGCCACCTCCATTGCCATCTGGGTGGTGTGGATTGTCATGTACACCTACGGCAACCGGCAGCACAACAGGCCCACCTGGGACGACCCCACGCTGGCCATCGCCCTCGCCGCCAACGCCTGGGCCTTCGTCCTCTTTTACGTCATCCCTGAGGTGTCCCAGGTGACCAAGGCCAGCCCGGAGCAAAGCTACCAGGGAGACCTGTACCCCACCCGGGGCGTGGGCTACGAGACCATCCTGAAAGAGCAGAAGGGCCAGAGCATGTTTGTGGAGAACAAGGCGTTTTCCATGGACGAGCCAGCCTCAGGTGGGTCCTGGGGCCCCTCCCCCTCTTCCTCCAAATCCTTTGCTGCAGGAGGAGGGGCTGGTCCCCAGCAAGTCTCTTGAGATTTAGCTACAGTGTTCTGCCTTAAAGTCCCTGAACTCCTTGTTTAAGATTTTTCCTATAGTCATGTAATGCATGAATATATTTTCACCATAAAATTTCGAACATTGCATACAAAACAAAATTTTCTCCCAACCCTTTCCCCAGTTCTACCCGGTTCCTTCCTGTTCCATCCCCAGCACTGACTGCTGTTGATGGGTATTTTGTGTCCATGTGCCTCAGTTGCCTCATTGGTAAACTGAGGATGAGGATGGATCCTGCTGCGGGGGATTCTGGTGAGAATTGACTAATGCATGCACCTGGCACTCGGCAGGTGCTCTGGAAGCATTAGCTGCTGGCTGTGCGCATTACTGTTATCCTATGATTATTATCATTTTCCATCCAGAGCATGTTCCTCTGTTATGTACACATCCCTAGTCATCTTAGTTTCTTGAAAAGTGTTTTCAGTTCATTGATTTTAAAGAGAGGGAGAGAGAGGACGAGAGAAACCTCGGTCTGTTGTTTCTCATTGCACTCATTGGTTGATTCTTATACATGCCCCGACTGGGAATCAAACCCACAACCTTGGCATATCGGAGCAATGCTTTAACCAAGTGAGCTACCCAGCCAGGGCTAATCTTTTTTCTTTTTAATAAAAACATTCATGCTATATTACCAGTCTAATAAGCAACACCCACTTCCCAGCCAGCTGGGCCCCGAGCTCCTGCCCAGGCTCTTTCTTCACGGGACAGGCTTTCCTGGCAGCTCGGTGGCCAGGCTGAGGGCACCCAGTGGCAGAAGAGGCAGGAAGTGGAGTGAAGCCTTTGCAGTGTGTGCCAAGGCCTCCCCCGCCCCCAGGGAGCGGCTTGGGAAGCAGGAGCGGTGATAGCCCTTCTCCGGGACAAGGAGCCTTTCCCTGGCACTTGTGAACCGTGAGGACCACTGGCATTTCCTGGGCGCCTGCTCTGTGCCAGGCGCTGTGCCCGTCCTGACACCTGCTTTCCTAGCCAGCTGGCTGCAGCTCCTCCGCCTGGCATGACCCACAAGGCCAGAGGTGCAGCCTCCGAGCCCCGCCCCCGCCCCGGGGCTGTGCTAGTCAAGATCTCTGGGGGCTGAAGCCCTTCACTGCCTGGTTGTCAAGGGCCGGCACTGGGGCCCTTGCCGGAGGTCCAAACCAGAGGCAGGCGAAGTTCCAGGACCTGAGAATTGACTCCCTGCCTCTTCTCTGTTCACCAAGGTCCCATAATCTCCACTCTGGGAAAAGGAGTAACCTTTGTCCTGGCAGGCGCTGGCCCTTGATCTGCCCCCCCCAGGGTGGCTGCCGGCCTGTGCAGAGCAGGGCCAGTTGAGTGTCTGCGGGCTGGTGGGGGGGATGCAGCGGGTGAGGCCGGCAGGAGAGAGGGGCTCGTGGGTCGGTGTTGGGAGGCGCTCCAGCTGCCCCCACCTCTGCTCTCACCCGTGTGTGTTTGTCAGGGCCAAACAGTCCCCAGCCTTTGTCCTCTTGAGGCAAATACTGCTGGGGCTGTGACCGTTTTTTTTTTCCAAATGGAAAAATCAATCGAGGGAGCCCAGCATGTAGAAGCTCTGGTGTAGTTGTGGTCCCTCGGAGTTGGGGGCTATCGGCCTGCCACAGGCAGAGACAGACAGACAGACGGACATCCAGGCCCAGCCCGCTCTCAGGCCCGGGGTTAGTCGGCAGGTTTCCTTAGACACCCTGGGAGTGCCCGGCAGGAGGCTGGGGAAGGATTCTGCCAACAATAGTTCTGGAGACTCGCCCGGAGGCCGCAGCACAGGATGTGTGTTCAGTCCCCCTGGGGGACTCTGCGCTGTGGGTTGCGGGGAGTTGGCACCCAGCTCTGCCCCTGGAGTCTGGGGCTGTGGGGTCTCTGCTGTACTTACCCCAGCGCCTGGCCGCTGGCCCGCGGCCGCAGAGGCCAGGGCTGGAGGCTGGCCATCTTGGAAGGCGGCGGAAGGCCCATGCTCCCCTCGTGGCCTCTGGCCCCGGAGGGCGGATGGGGATGTGAGAGTTGCTGACGGGCGTTTTTCTGAACTGACGGATGAAGGGGGTTCCCCACACTGCAGGAAAGCCCGCAGGGAAGAAGGCAAGTGGTATCACGGCTCCCCGTGCGCCCAAACAGAGGGCTGTTGGGTTCCAGAGGGGCCCCCACACCCACACGGCCTCACCCCGAAGCTGGCCACCCTGGAGCTGGGCTCCCTCCTGGGCTGGATGTCACCCCTGAGCAGCCCGGTCACATCCCCCCTCTCCATGCCCCGGGAGCCTTGCTCTCAGCTGGGAAAGGGAGCCGACCACCTGGCCTCCAAGCCTCTCCTGTGTTTCTCTGCAGCCAAGAGGCCGGTGTCGCCGTACAGCGGGTACAACGGGCAGCTGCTGACCAGCGTGTACCAGCCCACCGAGATGGCCCTGATGCATAAAGGCCCGGTGAGTAGGCCAGAGCCCCCCAACCCTGCTGCGCACCATGCCACTCAGCCTCTGTGGGCAGGCGAGGGGCCGTGTGGCCAGCGCGGCGCAGGGTGCAGGTGGCGGGGAGGAGGAGGAGACAGACATCCCCATTTGGGGCATCGGCCTCGGGGAACCCAGAGCCCCAGCTCCCCGTGCCCTTTTCCTGGAATTGAGGTGTCCACTGTCTTCAGTTACATTGTGGGGGTGCCTGCCTGCCCCGTGCCACTGGGGTGTCACACACTGACTGGGACCACGTGCTGTGGGGACTGCTGGCTGAGCGCAGGAGCTTGGGGAGGGACAGAGGAGGGCCTCAGTCAGCTGGGCTGGGTGTCATTCTCAGGGGCTCCAAGGGGACAGAGGAGGAAGTAGCAGGTCTGGCTGGGTATTTATGCTTCCACCACAGCTGCCTCAGGGGAGGTCCCCCTCCCCCCCACGCAGGCAGCAGCCCTCACACCTCCCCTGGGTTCTGGAAGCCAGCTGCTCCATTAGCGGAGGAAGGGGATGGGAACAGGAAGAAGGTGGGTTAGATTCACTCACTCCTTATATGTTCCTCCTCCGGGGCTGGCAGGCACCGTGGGGAGAGGGCAGTGACCGCCTTGGCAGGGGGCCGGGAACAGGAAGGAGGGCAGTCAGCAGGGTGGTGTTCTCATCCCCTCCCACTGGGCGCCCGGGGGCAGGGTGAAACTAAGGTCTCTGAAACGTCCAGCCCCGGCCCTTCCGTCTCCCTGAGCCTGAGCCTGTGGCCACTGGGAGCCGAGCCCACGCCTGACACCCCTCACTCTCTGGGTGGGGGGCGGGGGAGAATCTGGACTAACAGTGATTCTGAAATGCAGCCCCAGACCTTCAGCACCACCATCCCCTGGCATCTCGCTAGAAGTGCACATGGGGCAGGCCAGCGGGGTGAAGGCACCTTATGTGGCCTCACCTTGATAACTCGGAGTCTGTGTCACCCACCCCAGGGGTGTGGTCGCGGCTGAAATAGTCCTGGGGCCTCGGCCGCACACCCAGGTCCGAGAATGCCCCTTGAGATGTCCCAGGAGCCTCCAAGACAGGGGTTTGGTGGCAGCTCTTTCCCTTGGGAAGGCAGTTGGGGCCGGGAGCGGGGACCTTCAGGACCCTCTGAGCCCTCAGCCATGTGTCACCCACATAAGAACGGGACTGCTGTGGCTGCTCCCAGGCTCCAGGCAGAGAGTTGGGGTATTAGGTCTCCAGTGAGACTCCTAGATAAGGAATCCACGGGCAGGTCCAGCGCCTGATACAAGCCTGTCCTCAGCCGGGCCCATCGGCCACTGTGACGCTGTTTGGGGTGTCAGGCCAACAGGGCATGCGAGAGTCTCGAGGAAGGGAGGCTGAGAGCTCCAGAGAGGTGATGGCCACTCTGTGTGAGGTGCGAGGGGCAGGAGGGGACGCAGAAGAGGCTCCTCACTCGCAGGCTCAGAGGCCCAGCCCTCTGAAGGGAGAGAAGGAGCTGGGGGTCAGAGGTCAGCCCGCCCTTCCCAGAGGCGGCCTGGGGGGCGGGGGAGGGGAGCTGGCAGGCAAAGCCCCGCAGGAAGCCGCGTGTTTGTGCAGCACACTGGCGAGCCCGGGTGAGACCGCCTGCTCTTCCTTCCAGTCTGAAGGCGCCTACGACGTCATCCTCCCGCGGGCCACCGCCAACAGCCAGGTGATGGGCAGCGCCAACTCGACCCTGCGGGCGGAGGACATGTATGCCGCTCAGAGCCACCAGGTGGCCACGCCGTCCAAAGATGACAAGAACTCTCAGGTCTTTAGAAACCCCTATGTGTGGGACTGAGTCGGCGTTAGCCGGCGGCCGGCAGGTGTGGGGAGAGCCTTGGGGACCCGGCCTGGGCCAGGGACCGCCCAAGAGCCCTGGGCTCCCCTGCTCCCCGCGCCCCCTCCAAGGCTCAGGCCAGCGGGTGCCTCAGCTGGGAGGCCCCCCCGTTGGCCGGTGTTTGAGTGGGTATCCCAGGTGTCCCTACCCATCTTCAGTGTTTGTGGAGTCGAGGAGCCAACCCCAGCTCCACGCCAGGGTCGCCTCCAGCCAAATAGTGTTGTTCTTGGGGTGGTGGCCAGTCAGCACCTGCACTCTCCGGAGTCTTTGGAGAGATTCCCACAACCTTGAGAGATTTCACAGGGCGCTCTGCCCCGGGCCCTGCCCCTCCGTGAGGAGCAGAATGCCTAATAAACACTCTTCTGCTTTATTAACCCTTCCTCTGGGGACGTCGTCTGTGACCCAGGTCTTGGTTCTCCAGCGCACTGCTCCTCCACAGCCTGTGGGCGGCTCCTTCCTCCGTCTCCCTCCGCGTGCAGCTCGCAGGAGGGCGGCTGTGGGTTCTCCTTCCTTCTGGGCAGCGACGTAGCTGATGCCCCTGCCCAGTGAGGGATTCTTCAGCTCAGCCAGTGTCTCTGTCGTGTGTGATCGGAATGAACCGCTGGGTCAGCACCTGTGGGGGCTAGTCCAGCGTCTGAGCTTGTCTGAAATCAGGCAGCTCTCCTCTGGGGCCCTCTCCGCTCGCCAGACGTGGGGACAGAGCAGGGGAGACGGACGCACCAGCAGGCGTCTCTGCAGGCTGTGTGTGTAAGAGGAGACAGGTTCACTTCAGCCTCTCAGTGGGGATGGTGGTTCGGATCCTTTAGGGCACAAGGCGGAGAATCACCTGCTCCACGCGCTTAGGTCACTTTACGAAGCCAGTTTACAAAGGTGCCAAGAGCCAGGCCGTTCTGGCTGGCTTCACTCCTGGGCAGGAGAGATTAAAATGCCACTTTGCTCACTCCTTCACTGGCAAAGCCTTTCCACCCCAGGTCATTGTCATCCTCGCGGCTGCCCCAAAAGGTGGGCAGGACGGTGTTCTCCTTTCTAGAGTCAGAAACCCCAGGACCGTTCCCGTTTTAGGGTTAGACCAGGCCTTCGGGGAAGCTGGGGTGCGGCTCTCCGGCCTCCTCCCTCAGGTCAGCAAACTGACCCCCAGAGCCCACGCGGCCCTTAGACACGGCCTCACCAAGCCCAGCCGGTTTTCTCGAGACCCTGACTTCCTGTGGCCCCGGTCAGCCAGCGGGCCCCAGGGGCCTGGGCGCGGACAAGCAGCAGTGCCCTGACCCTTGGACCCTGGCTCAAGCCCGCCCCTCCCAGGCTTGGGAACTTCTCCCCAAGTAGCCAGAAGCTATTTTCTGACACCGGCTGTAGGAAAAAAAAAAAAAAATGTTCTGTGGGAAGGGAGTGAAAGGTTGCCGGAAGAAAAAAAAAAGAAACTGCCCAAGCTTTTCCTTTTATGTCAGACTGACCAGCTCCCCCGGGACTCCGGCCCTGTTTTTAGTGTAAGCCGGCAGCACTCAGGCCCTGAGCAGGGGGTCCCCATTGACTGTTGTTCTTTCTGGTTACTTTAGGCTCAGTCCCCGCAAAATAAAACGAGATGGTAGACGCCCCGTTCCCCGGACTGCACGTCGCCCTGACGCCTCATTCCTCCGTGTCCCGGCTGGCAGGGCCCCTCACCTTCCCTACCCTTGTCATTGGACCTGGGAGGGCCCAGAGGCCACCGATCTGGAGCACTGGACCAAGTGGGGGGCCCTGTGGAACCCCGAGGCTTGTGGCTGGGGCTCTAGGGCCACCCCCTACCTGCCCTGTCCGGCGTCTCCTGGTCCCCAAGTGACAGAGGCCACAGAAGCTGTCTGCAGAGCCGTCTGCCTCCATCGCCCTCAGAATGCCCTCCCCCCACATCCCAGCCCCCGTGCCCTCACGCTGTGGCTGTCCAGATGGCCATCCTCAGATGTGCCTGTCTCCACACTACGGTCCTTCCTGGCCGCCCTTAGTGCCCAGCGTCAGCTGTCCCCCTCTGCGCCTGGGTGAATCGAGGGCGATCTCTGGAGCCATGCCGTGGCAGGAGTTGGCCCTTGCCTTTCTCACCTGGGCTTCTGCCACCCCCTGAGTGAACCGTGGGAGGCCACGAACTGGGGCAGAGCTTGCCGTGGCCTGAACAGACACTGCTCCCCCACGCGGCTGGCGGGCCGCCCCAGGCCTCCGCTACACCGCCGCCCCAAGCCATCCCACCTGCGGGAACTGGGTTCCCTCAAGACTCAAGACTCGAGATGGGGGCTGGGGCTGCATTCTCAGGGACCAGCTGAGAGTCCTGGACCACGTGGACTGGGTCCTAGGCCTCTCCCAGGACAGACCTGTGGGACTTGGGGAGGCCCCTTAGGTAAGTGGCATCCAGGACTGAACACTGCTATTTCCTGATGGGCAAGGAAAAGGTTTCTACCTCACCTTTGGCACCTCCCTGGGCTGGTCCTGCTCTCCTCACCCAGGACATGCTCCAGAGGGCCCTGATGCCACTCAGGGAAGTGGGGGACATCCGCGGGGCCTGCGTGATGCTGATGCCAAGGACCCAGGTGTACACAGCTCCCGATTTGTGGGCATATCCCTGGAGCATCGTCACCCTGGCTTTAACCTGCCCTGTGGTACCAGATAGAGCTGGCTCATCTGAGGGGTCTCCCTAGGTGTGCCCCTGCTGCTCGGTTCTTAGCCCAGTGTCACCTGTGGGTGCCAAGAAGAGGGTGAGGATGGGAGCAGCGAGGGGAGTTGGGTCGTGTCCAACCTCGCCCTGTGCGTAGTCCCACAGCTCCGGTGTCACCCTCCTGCCCCCAGCAGCCTGTGCCTTTACCCCCGGAGTATTTCTACAGAGCTAAATGGGGTGAACATGCCCTGTAGGTGAGAATAGGGCTGTGCACCCCAGCATGACCCCCCTCACCCCGAGTTTATGATCCGTTGTGCTGAGAAGCTCGGTTCCAAGATTAGAGCGTAACCTCCCTCTGACGAAGGGAAGCAAGGAGCTCTGTGCGCCTCCGGCTCCTCTCGATCTAGGTTACTGGCCCCACGATCCCTCCCAGTGAACAAAGGGACTGTCTTGCTTTTGGAGAAGAGAGGATCCCGTGAGTCCTTCGCGGCGCCAAGCGGCCGCGGGGAGCTGCCTGCAGTGAATGCGGGTTTGTGCACAGGCCCCTGGGGGCCTGCAGTGAGGCCCAGAGAGGGACCGTCCCTAAAAGGCGCAGGCTGCCGGGTTCGGGAAGGCCCCGTGGCCCTGCTGACTTGGGTCTTCAGCCAAGAGTGGAGGGGAGAGGAGTGGTCCAGCTGCGTCTCCACGAGGTCTGAACGGGAGAAAGCCTGTGGCCATAAGGTCGGGCCGACATCCTGGTGCATTTCTCAGCCACTCCGTGGGACTCCAGCCCAGCACGGAGCACTTGGACTTCAGACCTGCTCAGAACGAAATGACCTTCCTCCCTGTTCATGAGGAATCACCACCACTGAATCCCTCTGTGTTCATGAAGAATTTTTCTGGGCTTTATGAATAATATATATTTTTAAAGATGTTCTCTTTGTCGTCTACACCAGGAAAGGCTGTTTGATTCCAAGTAACTTCCTTCTTGGTTGGGAATTTATTGGAAGAGGGGAAGCTCGGCCTCCCCAGCCCCTGACCAGTGTCCCTTACCCGCCCAACACACAAGCCCTGGGGACGCCGGGATGGGGCGGGAGAAGGGACAGCCTTTCTCATAGTCCCTCTGTGCCTGGCATGCTGGGGGTGGGGGCCTGGGGGGTGTCCTGGGGCCAGTGGGTGGGCAGTCCCTCCCCTGGGTCTGGAGGACCTGCTAAGTGCCACTCCCAGCGTTTGGTTTACACATGAGGTTCCCACACTTGTTCAGAGCCCCTCGCAGGTCATTCAGGAGCCAGAAACAGAGAGGTGAAGGGACGTGCCCGGGACCACACAGTAAGGGTCTGTCAGCCTTCAGATCCATTCTCACCAGGTCTGATAACTCTCTGGCCCCGGGGGTGTGCTGGGCCCCGCACAGGGGCCGCGACCAGACTGCATCCTGTCCGCTGTTGACAGGAGCCTCTGGAAGCTGCAGCCCTGCTCCCAGCAGCCCATGAATTATTTAGCATCTGCACCAGCCCCAGCCTGGGACAGTCTGACCTCATCCTCCTCCTCAGGCTCAGGGGGCAGCTCTGTTTCCTTTCAAGGATGCTGATGGGCCGACGGGCTGGGGGTCCTGTGGGGGGTGGGTGATTGAGGGAGGGACATCGGTGACCTCAGGGAAGGGAGTGGGGGCCAGAGACCAATTGCCTTTGTCACATCAGGCAGCTCCGAGGAGGAAAGAGAGCATGACCCAGGAACCCAGGTGCAGATCCCAGCCCTTGCTTCCGAGCTTTGTGACCTTGGGCGGGTCTCTTGGTACCTTGGTTCCCTCATCTGTGAACTGGAAGGACTAACTCACTGAGTTCATATTTCGTGGGTGTCACCACGAGGCGGGTGGTGGTGCTGTTGGCACCTAGGATGCTTCTTGCGTCCTGCATGCACAGGGCAGGCCCCTCCCCAGAGAAGGATTAGACCCCAAACGTTAGCAGTGGGAGGCTGAGCCCCACCTAGAGCCTGACCCCCGCAGCAGTGGGGCTCCCTGGCCACCAAACCCCATGACACCCACCCAGAACACGTAGTGAGCCCCAAGAGCCTCCCAGGAGACCCCTTCTTGGGAACGGGGGACCTGCAACGTGCTGGGGTTGGCAGGATCCTGAAAAGGTTCACACAAGACTGCAGTCTGGGAAGCGAGGCTGAGTGGAAGGTTCAGGTCTTCGGGTCGCGGAGAATGCACTGCCACGGGCCTTCTCCTGGTGGGAAGGGAGAGTGTGGGCAGCCCGGGTGGGCGGGGGGCGGCCGGTACTGCCAGCTCACCCCTGCAGCGGGATCAAGTTGCAGGAGTGTGAGCTGAGGCTGGGGCTGGGGGCCTGGGGTGGGCCCTCACTGGAGGGGGTGGTCACTGGGACCTGGCAGACGGAAGACAGGAAGACTTTCTACTGTTTTCCCTGTCTCTCTTCCTTTCTCATTCTTTCCTTTTCCGGAAAAACAGCCTCTCCCCCCTCCAGTCAGCCCCACCCTTCCTCACAGCAGACCCTGGCCACACTCTGCCCCTTGTCCTCCCTCCCAGGAAGACAGGTGGCTTGCACCCTGCCAAGCGTTTCCAGGGCGTCCTCCCCTTGGGAGGATTTTTAAGGAGGGTGAGGGTGGGGTTGGGGTCATGTAGGTGCATGGGACCCCTACGCCCACCTCCGCCCCGCCCTCGCTAAGTAATCACCCTTCTGCGGAGACCACAGGAGGGCGACATTTGTAGAACAGATTGGCGTGCGGACACCATTTGCTGTTGCTCGGTGAGCGGCTCATTATAAACACGCTGTGTGCCGCAGGGTGGACAAAACAGACCCGGGGAAAACATTTGGCCCGTGCGTTCATTCATTCATCCGCTGTTCATCAATATTTATTAAACGCTGCTCCCTGCTGTCGTTCTGACATCAGTCCCCACACGGGACTCTCTCCTTGCACCCAGGTCCGTCTGGCATGCAGTTCAGTGGCTTGTCACACGTCCCGGGAGCGACCACGTCCCCTCCCCTCTGCGTGAATTCTACAGCGACTTGACCATATCACTCCGGTGCTGGGCACAGGACAGAGCCGCCCCCATGTGTGCAGGTGTCCGTGGACCCGGTGGGGGGTGGGGAGGGAGGGCTCCTTTGGAAGAGATCCTGTCAGATTGGAAAGTGGAGCGGAAGGGGACGCTGAGCTGGGATGAAAGCATCTCTCCCTTGGTCACAATCACAAAGGTGAAGAGAGGAGTTTCTGAGTCATTGCAAGGTCCGTTCTCCCCGGGACCAGGTGTATTAGTTTGCTGGGCTACCTGACAAAGAGCCGCAGACGGAGGGGCTTAAACAACAGAAACGGATCCTCTCGCGTTCCGGAGGCTGGAGTCCCAAAAGAAGGTGTCGGCAGGGTCGGTTCCTTCTGAAGCTGCGAGGGGTCCAGGCCTCTCCCCTCGGCGCAGGCAGCCGTCGCCTCTCTGTGCGTCTGTGTCCAGATTCCCCCTTTTTATAAGGACTCCGGTCACTGGATGAGGGGCCGCCCTAGTGAGCTCATTTGAAGTGGACTGTGCGGTAAAGACCCCATCCTTCAATCATGTCACACCGAGGAGCTAGGACCTCACCCGTGAGAACGTGGGGGGGATGGGGGGGTAGAGTTCAACCCATAACACCTGGGCTAGCGCTGGACGAGGTTGAAGGGGGCGAGGGGACGAGGCTGGCCCCAACGTGATGGAAGTCCCCTGAGACCACTCGAGGGAGAGGATGCATCGTGCGTCCTTTGGACGGGAGGTCTGGCAAATAGGTCTGCTCTTTTTCAAGGACCCCTGTGCTTGCTTCCTTGGCCCTCTCTGGCAACGGGACACCCCCCCCACACGGTGGCTGAGACACGCTGGTACCTTTTCTTCCTCTAGGAAAGCAGATGCTTTAATAACGGAGACTCTTATCTATTGGTCATAAACCAAAAACATTCAGATCCGTGCGTCCCCTCCCCCCAGATACGGCTACAGAGGGGGGCGGGTTAGGGAGCAGGCACAAGGAGGAAGGCCCCTGAGCTCAGAAAGGGGCTTCCTTGTGGTTGGTGTTTCCATGGCAAACCACTCCCCCGGCATCAGCGTCCCAAAGGAGGTCAGAGACGTGCTTGGGAGACAGGAATGGGCATCTCCCTGCCCTGCAGCTCCCCACGTTGGGTCTCAGAGGCTCCATGGTGTGTGCGGGCCACCCCCAGGAGTGAGCGGCTCTGAGCCCAGGACCACCAGGCGGGCAGTTGAAGAATCCCGTCCTCAAAGGAGGCAGGAGCCTGCAGGTAACGAAACCTGAACACACTGTTGTGTTCCGACTGGAGGGCGCATGGGACAGCCAGCCCTCCCTGCCACTTCGGGCTCATTATGAAGGAAGTTCCACCCCACCTCCCAGGGGCAAGGTACTGAGGAAATAAATGCCTTTTCAAACAATGACCAGGGAAGGTTTCTGGCCACCCTTGGGCAGGGCCGTTGAGGGCCAGCGGGGATACCCTCAGAGGTCGGGGCTGCATACGCACTACGCCCGCTGGCTCAGCGTGTGCCTGCCCCCCGTCCACAGGCGTGGGTAAGCCATCGAACCCCACTCGTGGTAGGGAATCAGGGATTGCAATTATTCCCCACGGACAAGGAATTCCTGGGGCCGGCAGGGAGCGAGGAGTTGGCTACCATGTGCAAGACACGATCCTGTCCCGTCCTGTCCTGTCCTGTCCCAACCAACCTTATCCCGTCCTCTCCAACCCCTCTGAGCACGGGGAGGGTCCCAGGCCTCCCACAAACCCTGCACACAGAGCTTCCCAAACTTGTCTGATGGTTGACCTCACCTGGGGGTCTTGTTAAAACGGCAGATTCCCAGTCCACAGCCCTAGAGAACGCCGACGCAGGAGGTCCGAGTTGGGCCCAGGAATCTGTGTTGTTAACCAGTGCTCCACATGTTCTGCACAGCCAGTCAAGCTCGGGCCGCTGTAGGGGGTGGGGACCTAGATGTGTATCACATCGCATCCCACCCCTGACCTCGAGGTCCCGAGAGGCTGTGGGGAGGGTTGGAGGGACTGAGCCAGGTGGGCGGGGCAGCTTTCGAAAGATCGCCTACTCACCTTCTCTGGGGCTGTGGTGGGGGCAGGGCGTGTGGGGGAGAAGAGGGAAGAGACAACCTCAGGCTGGTCCCCCAATGCCTCCCGTGACTGAGGCTCCTTTGGGCGCCAGGCCAGGCATCCTTCTGGAATTTTCAAGGCTCCCAGAATTCCTCAAGGAGAACAGAGATCCAGTGGGACTGAGATGGTGGAGGGCCAGGGTTGGGGCCCGGGACCCCGGGGTCACTTGTCTGTGCCATTGCCTGGGTCTGACAGAGGGAGGAGCCTCTCTCACCCAGGCCACAGGGAGGGTGCCTGGAACTGGGCACCACTTCTGCCTCCTAAGGTGACCCTCTGTTTTCCCGTCTTTGTTTTCACATGTTTCCCACTAAAACCACAAACTCCTGGACAGGAGAACTGTTTTATTTTTAACTTTCATGTCCCCATCTCGGGGCCCAGTGCTTGGCACAATATTGGTACCCAGGAAATGTTTATCCAACAAAAAATAAATGCTGCCTGGGCCTGGAGTGCCCCCTGCTGGAGGAAAGGAGCATGGCAGTGTCTTGGATCTTGGCTGGAACAGTTGACTTGGAGGGAGGTGGCCTGGCCCCCTGGCTCCTGATAGCCTGACCAAGTGTGAGGTCACATGGGCAGGGGTAGGCACAGGGGTCCATGGGCAAAGTCTCATGGGGAGGGACAGGCTGGGCCTCTGAAAGGTATGGTTATCATAGGATAATGAGGGGCAGGCGGGAAAGGAGCGCCCAAGGTATGGGAGAAAGAAGAGGGGGAGTCGAAAGCAGTCTGAGCTGACATGCAGACTAGTGAGGGCTGGGAGTCAAAGCTGGGCAGTGGGGGTCTTGCTCTTGGTCGCTGTCAGCACCTGTTCACCCACCCAGTCATCCATCCCCAGAGCCGACTTTGTGGATCCGACCCTGCCAAGGGGTCGGGGCGGGGACACCAGTCCCGAAGAGCCCGGCTTTGTTGCCCCACCCAGTTTCCCTGGAGGAGCCCCCTCCTTTTCCAGGGAGAGTTTCAGTTGTCCAGGGGTTAGGACTAAAATAAATTCCCCCGCTGACTTCCGTGTTTCCTCCACCTGCTCCCGGGCGGGTCCAGGGTCTGTCTGAAACCCCTGTTCTGCTGTGAGGCATCCTCCACCCTCCCTCTTCCTGAGGGTGTGGGCTCCACCCAGCAGGGCTGGTCAGACTCTCAGGGCACAGTTAGGTAGATAAAGGGGAGGGCGGTTGGGGAGGGGGCTCAGGCAGGGGCGTTTTTTAAAGAACCTCCCCAAGAGAGCCTCATAGGCATTGGCTGCGTTGGGACCCCTGGGGGCTTCCGTGTGAACAAAGGGGGTCAGCAGGTTGAGAAATCCAGGACTGCCTCTCTCTCTGCTTCACCCACTGGCCCCGCACCCCCACACCTCACAGGCACCTGACCCCTGGAACTGCCCGCGACAAAGTTGAGTCTCCTATTCTCTAGAGCTGGAAGCCTCTGCAGGGCTTAAGGTCTCCTTGGGTCCCTTCCCCTGTGGCCAAACCACAGGTCAGCGGGAGCCTTGGGGCGTTGCAGCCTCCAACCCAGAGCCTTCTGGTGGAGAATCGACCAGGAGGGGTGGGCAGGAAGGGGTGAGACCCGTTTCACTTCTCTGCCTTCTCAGTTTCCAAGTCGAGGCTGCTGCCCTCTCACCCCCACCTGCAGCCTCAGCCCCATCCCTCTTCCCCGGACAGTTCAACGGGGGGCAGGAAGTGCAGCCTGGTGGGTGGTCCCAGGCTGACCTCAGAGCGGGTGGTCTGGTTGAGCAACTGAGCACCCACTGGGTCTCATTGGCTGCAAACCAGGATCCTAAGACACCCCAAAGCTTGAGTTCCAGTGTCCCCCATTCCTCCTGGGTGACCTGCTCCGAGGGCTGGGTACTGTCCTGTTTCCTCCATCACTTCTACCCCTTCTTTCACTCCTCCTCTGGTACGGAGGGCCAGCCCCGTTCTCTGAAGCCCCCAGACGCCCTTTCCCAGGGGCTAGAGCCTCCCCCTTGTTCCTGGTCCACTGACCCGGGGGATCTGGCGGGGGGATCAGTGGCGCACACCTGGGTACCTGTCCAGAAGCCCCTCCACTTCCTGACTTGCAGATGGGAACATTTACCTGCCCAAGAAAGCTGGCAGTTCTAGCAATTACCAACAGCTGGCAGTGGGGCTGCTCATGGGTTCCAAGTACAGCAGCTTCTCCATAAGGTGCAGACTCGGCTTTTTCTCGGCTGCTGGGTCCCATGGCCTGATTTGCATTCCCTGGTTCTGGCCACTTCGGGAACTGGGACCAGGAACCACTGGTCCTCCCAGCACTGCCCCACAGCCTGCTGGCCACAGGCTGGGTTTGGCCATCTGGTCCACCCCAGCTCCACTGTCTAGTCCCTGCTCACTCCCCTTCCCACCACCCTGAGTCTCTGGGCCCCTTGTATGTCCCCTTGGGACCAACCAGAGATGGGACAGACAATCAGGGAC